>CAOKZL010000286.1:600000-781965 GCA_948472985.1 Iguana delicatissima | reverse complement strand
AAAGATCCATTCAGTTGTCTTTTTAGCAGTCCACAGTATCCACAGAACTCTCCTCCAGCACCATATTTCATCCTATCAGCTTTCAGCACTGTCCAGCTTCCACAACCATACACAGAAATCAGAAATATGATAGCAAGCATCATCCTAACTTTAGTATTCAATGATATATCTTTACGCTTGAGGATCTTGTCTAGTTCCTTCACAGCTGCTTTTCCAAGTCCTAGTCTTCGGATTTCTTTACTTTAGTCTCCATTCTGATTAATTACTGAGCCAAGGTATGGAAAATCTTTCATCACTTCAATGTCTCCGTCATCTACTTAAAAGTTATATAAATTCCTCCATGGTCATTATTTTTGTTTTCTTAGTGTTCAGCTGTAACCCTGCCTTTGCACTTTCTACTTTGATTTTCTTCGGTAATCATTCCAAATCTTTGCTATTTTCTGCTAGAATGATGGTGTCATCTGCATATTGAATTGTTGATGTTCTTTCCTCCAGTTTTCATACTGCCATCCTCCAAGTTTAATCCTGTCTTACATATGATATATTCAGCATACAAGGTATATAGATATACAAGGTATATAGATGGGGTGATAAAATGCAGCCTTGTCTGTCTTTCTTGCCAATTAGAAGCCATTCTGGTTCTCCATATTCTGTCCTCACAGTAGCCTCTTGTCCTGTGTACAGGACAATCAAATGTTGTGGCAGACCCATTTCTTTTAAGAGCAAACCACAGTTTTTCATAAAGTACACAATCAAAGGTTTTGCTAGAAATCTATAAGGCACAGGCTGATTTTCTTCTGAAATTCTTTGGTATGTTCCATTGTCCAACATATCTTCGCAATATTATCCCTAGTGCCTCTTCCTTTCCTGAACCTAGCTTTGACATGTAGTATTTCTTGATCCATATATGATAAATGTCTTTGTTGTAGAATCTTGCTCTATATATGATAAAAATCTTTTTTTGTAGAATTTTGAGCATGACCTTTGCTTGCATGGGAAATTAATGCAATTAGTCTTGTAGTTATTGCAATCCCTGGTGTTCCCTTTCTTGACATTTGGAAGGTACCATATTTGCCAGCATTTAAGATGCACTGGCATATAAGATGGACCCCATTTTCAAACAGTATTTTTCAGGGGGGAAAAATAATACATTTCTAATCTACTATATTTTGCATCTAGGCATTCCCGAGCTGCCTCTTCACTGGCCAATAAACTCCCTTGGGTGGTGTGAGTGCCTTGTGCAGCTCAGCTTAGAGCAAGAAAGGCCTCTTGTGGGCACATTCCATGGCGGCAGTGATAGCGGCAGCCATCAAGCTAAGCCTCCCATTGGAAACTAGGGGAAAGGTTGTGCAAGGAAGGCAGGAAGGAGGGAGGAGAGAGGGGAGATGGGGCTGGGCTGATCCCAGGGAAGGGAGGGGTGATGCTATTCTCTGTCAGGGAGCAGTGGCAGCAGCAGCCAGGGAATGCCTAGATGCAAAATTTGCCAGTTTATAAGACACACCAGCGTATAAGACACATCCCATTTTCAAACAGCATTTTTTTGGGAAAGAAGTGCATCTTATACATTGGCAAATACAGTATATTTAACTGTGGGCCATTGTTTTATTTTCCATATTTGCTGACAGATTTTAGTTCGAACTAGAATAGATTCTGTCTCTGTAGCTTGAAGCAACTCTATTGATATGCCATCTGTTCCTGGTGATTTACTTCTCCTAAGTGCAACTTCCACTTCACTTTTTAAAACTGTTAGTTCATTTTCAGGTGGTTCTTCCTTGAATGAATCTGTTGCCCTTTTGACTCTTTCATATAGTTCTTCCATGTATTGTTTCCAATCATCTTTTTATTTGTACTTGGTTGTGTAATGTGTTCCTCTGCTGGTCACTGAGCATCACTGCTCTTGGTTTAAACCACCCTTTGATTTAATCTTGTGGAAGATATTCCTTGTTCTTCTTTTTTGTTGTCACCATCTATTTCTCTGCCTTGATTATTATAATGGTTCTCCTTGTCCCTGAGCACAAATTGCTGAACAGTTGTGTTCAGGGTTCTGACTCTATTTATGTCACTTCTTACTTTTGTTTCTTGTCTTTCCTTAACTGCTGGAAGAGTCTCATCTGTCATCCATTGAGGCTTTTCTTTTCTTTTCTTTTTTTGGCTAGAGATAATGTCTTTTTGCATTCCTCTCTGACAATTTCCCTGGCTTCAGTTCAGAGTTCTTCTGGCTCCAAGTCAATTAGGCTTAATAGTGCAAATGTACTTTTTACACTATCTTCAAATTCTATGGCAATGTTCTTCAGGTTGTATTTTGACATGGTATTTGGTTTAGTGCAGTGGTTCTCAACCTGTGGGTCGTGACCCCTTTGGGGGTCGAATGACCATTTCACAGGGTGACTGCTCCTCTATCCCACCCCGCCCCTTTTGAAAGAAGGCAGCCTCACAGCCAATGGGAGCGCTGTTTCTGAGACCCCGCGCTGAGAGGAGGGGAGAGGAGGCGTGCTGGGCATTTTCCCATCTTTCCCTGCTGGGTGGGGGGCAATGGTGGCAAGAGGAGACCCCGTGCTGGCAGGAGGTGAGAGGAGGCATGCTGGGCGCATGTGGGGACGTTTCACCGTCTTTCCCTGCTGGGCAGGGGAGACAGAGGTGGTAAGAGGGGAAAGGAGGCGCGCTGGGCGCGTGTGGGGACGTTTCCCTGTCTTTCCCTGCCGGGCGGGGCAGCAGAAGTGGGGAGACCGAGGGGGGCTTGCGGGTGTAATGTGGTTGAGGGGCTACAGCGGGTATCGCACCCCACTCCCAAGCCCTCAGAGGGACGAAAGGAGGAAGGAAGGGGCGCCCGTGCGACGTGGGAGTGAGAGCGTCCGAGCAGCCGCGCTCCCTTTAAGGGAGAGAGGGAGGGTGGGAGTGAAACAAAACGCGTCTGCTTATGCCGCCGCCATCTTTCCTCTCTCCCTGTCCTGTCCTCCCTGCGCCTCGTGTAAAATGTGGGCTGTTTCAGTGTTGCCTTTGGCAGTGACTGGCTTTTTGAACTGTGGAAGCCTAACATGCAGAACTGGAACTACTGTCTTAATTCTGGCACTGATGGACACTTTCTGTGCTTAAAAAAAAAGGGGAGGGTTACCAGTTTTTAGGCATTAGAAGTCTATCCAGAGCAGTGATTTAGGGCAGTGTTTCCAATCCATTCGATGTTGGAAATAACTAGCTAACTAACTAGCTAACTAATAAATAAATAATAAATAAATAAATAACGAAAATAATTTTATGGTTGGGGGTCACCACAACATGAGGAACTGTATTAAGGGATCACAGCATTAGGAAGGTTGAGAACCACTGGTTTAGTGTTTTTCTTTACTCTAATTTTTATTATTAGTATTATCTGTGCCAGAATCTGTTCCTGGCCTTGTTTTTTTTAATCTTCTGCTTCCAGTTATGTAATCTGTTTGATTTCTGTATTAGCCACCAGGTGATGTCCATATATACAGTCGCTTATTGGGTCGCTTGAAGCAATGAACAAACTGTTGGCCTCGCAAAATTCAGTCTGTTGGTCTCCTGCTTCGTTTCCTGATCCTAGGCCAAATTTTCCTACAATCTTTGATTCAGCTTTGTTTCCTGTTTTTGCATTCTGGTTGCCTATGATTAACAAGCCCTGTTTGCATGTGTGATTAGTAGTTTTTATGTACTGAAATAACAAGTCTGTGTGTCTGTAAGTGTGGTTGGATGGGAAAGCTACAGTGTGTAGCAGTGAAATGTAGGACTCTTTTTCCACCATATGTATCTGGTAAAAATCTCCTCCAAAAGCTGATAGTAGCCTAAAATGGAAAGTTTCTGTTAGGCGTTACATTGAGGTTCCTTAGGCTTCCTTAGGCTAGCCCCTGTTATGTCAGAGCAGATACTCCTGAGTCTGTCATAACCAAATCCCTGTTTTGTGCCATCAGAAAAAATTAGCTAGCTGTTTACTGGTAGAATATATTTGCAACTTCTGGCGCATGAACTTTACTAATACAGTACAGTCATCCCTCCACATTTGCTAGGGTTAGGGGCACAGGACCTCCGTGAAAGTGAAAAACCGTGAATAACTTTAGGCCCTCCCAATCCATATTTAACGCACACAAAAGTATGATCACCATATTCAACCCACCGTGGATTCTTTTGAGGCACCAGGTTTCCTTCACAAGACAGAAGTAGGGGGCTGGTGGGGCTGACTGACACCTCCACTGCTGCCCCACACCATAAGGACTTACAACCCTCTTTTGCGGTTTCTCAGTTTCACGAGGCTTGCAGGTCCTATGAAAAATGGCATAGGGAGGCAGCAGAGGGAGCAGCAAATAATCCATGGATAATCAAAGCCGCAAAAGTGAAACCCACAAATGTGGAGGGCTGACTGCATTACGAAATTACTTCATAAATATTTAGCCTTGAAGAGCTTGAAACTTTGCTAGTTTTTTAAAGAAAGAATCTTCAAATACATCATTCTTTGGGGGTTTTTGGCCATGCTTTTCTTTCATACATTTTCTTTGCTAGTTCTACGTGGAAACTCAACTGAAAAACAAGAGCGCAGAGTAAGTTAAAAATGCTTCTTCATCTTGGCAACACTTCCAGTTAAAATCACTCTTGTGGTTACCCATAACAGCAGGAGGAAGGAAAGATGTCTTCAAACATAAGTCTTTTAACCTACAAGCAGCAACAAATCAGGGCTAAAACTCCAGAATGTTTAGGGCATGACTGGATATGGGGGAGAAACAGCTGTTAGAAGGTCTGAAATCCTGACACAGAAGCCCTGATATTAATGGAACTATTGGGCAGTCCAGAGGAGCCCAAACTTGAAGGATTGGTGGTCCTGCTCTCATTACAGGTATACCTCAGTTAATGAAGCAGATGTGTTCATGGGCACTACAGTTTTTAGAGAAACTTTGAGAGCTGTGCGCATTGGTGGAACAAACAGTAATCCTTTGCCTGTAGATCTTAAATTCCTGGATGGAACATCCTATACTAGCTGAGCTGCAAAGTACTGAGGGAGGTAGAATGCAAAGCCTTGAATGCCAGAACCAAAAGTTTGAAACAGACCCTGGCCCAGAGTGGTAACCAGTGAAGGGATCTACAGGGAGAAGAAAAGGGTGAATATTTAGGGAGATTTAAAACAACCTGGACAGCGTTGTTCTGAATTAAAACCCGAGGAAGAAGGGAACAGGAAGGCAAACCTGCCAGTAAATAATCCAGGCATGAGATAACCAAGCAGATGGGCAGCCCCAACAGTCAGGAACTTCTAATCATATAGATGTTCAAAAGATGGAAATTACATGCCTTTGCTGTTCCCTGATAAACAGGCACAGAGACAGGCCATCATCCAGCAGGACTCCAAGGTTCCTGGCAACTGAGATGGGAACCAATGTGCAACCCTGTAAACCAGTAGCGGACATGAGAGATGGACTACTGGAGGGTCAGGCTGAAAACACCAAGATCACCATTTTGTCTGTGCTCAGCTTAAGACGGCAATCATTCACAAAGAAATACATGATAGATAGTTCATCACTGACTTCTATATAGTGCCATCAATTTATTTAAAACTCTGATAAATCTAAGCATCTTTTGCATAAAGATGATGCTGAAAACCCAATTCAGAAATAAGAAATCCAAGGGGGAGTGTATATAATGAGGAAAAAAGAGGACTCAAGACCAATCCTTGTGGCACCCCTACCATTATATGGGAAGGCTTTTGACATTGATCCCTGAAATGAAACAGAAGAGGAACAATCACACAAAGAAGATTTAAACTAGGACAGAGCATTCCCTGTTATTCCCAGTGATGCCAACTGTAATAGTAGGATCTGATGGTTCAAAATGTCAAAGGCTGCAGAAAGATCCTACAGGAGCAACACAGAGATCTGACACTGTGCCTTTGCCACTAGAATATCATCCACTACATAAGTCAAGGCCATTTTAGTGGAATGACCTGTACAAAAGTCTGATTGAAATGGGTAAAGAAAATCATGTATAATCAGGTAACTGGGAAAGAGCAGCTCTCTCCAAAACTTTTGAAACAAACAGGAGAAGAGACACAGGATGATAGTTAGCACAAAGTGATGAATGCAGAGAAGGTTTCTTTAACAGAGGACACAAAACAGCACGCTTAAAGCAGCCCAGAAAGATATCCCTTGAGAGGGAACAATTCACCAAATGGGTTATATACAGAACAGAAACAAAGGCAGAAGAATTGGGTAAAGGAAAGAAGGGATAGGGTCAGTAGGGCAGGAGGTAGGGGAAGAAGACATCACAGTCTGATCCAAGACTGCCTCTGTAAAACAGAAAAAGTGAAAAAAAGTGAAACTCTGTTTGAGACAGTGAAGACATGGCCTGAACCAAAGGCTGCAGTAAATCGACTGATGGCAAAGGAGGTGGAGATCCATCTAGCAAAAATGCATTAACAATTGAGGTCACGTTCTGATCAAAGAAAGAGGCCAAGTCACTTGCCGAGAAATCCTGAAAGGAAGGACTCTCACCACAACCAGCCACTGGATTCAATAGGGTGTTAAAGGTGGCAAATAAATGACAAGGCGAATGGGCTTGAGCTTGAACCTTCTCCTGCAAATAAGATGGTTGAGATTCATGAACATGAGAATAGTAAGTTGCACAAGCAATCCTCTGTCTTTGACACAATTCACCTTATGGGTTTTGTCTCCACCAGCTGATGGGCAAAAGTTTGTTCGCTACGCAGCTCAGGATGCAGACAAGATCTTGGTTGACGCTATATGACTGGGAGAGTTCTTGATGGTGCCATGACCTCTAGAGCAGTTTTTATTGCACTGTTAAATTATTTAGCCAGAACATCTGGATCTAATGCATCCTTCACAAAGCTCTGGGCCACTAGAGTGTCTTCCAGCTCTGTTTCATTCCTGGTATCCCATTCTGCCGTTCATTCCTCCGCCGCTCTAAGAACTAAGAATATGCCCATGTGATATGAAACAACAAGGTGAAGGAGTCCTTTCATAAGTGAACAAAAACATTTTGAGCCTTCTAGAGATCCACTGGAGGCTTCTTCCAAAAGGCAACCAGGGATGGCTTTTTCTTTGACCAGCCTCCCCTTTTCTTATGATTTCCATTTTGGTGCCCAAACTTACAGATCTATGCTTCTTTAAAATGCTGTAGTTAACTGGCAGGGTGGGCTTATTTGCTTTCCCTTTTCTCTATGTTTTGCTGTTTATACAGGCTCAGTACAATTCTGAAGGCAGCTGTTGTTCACCTTGCCTTGTAGGCATACATGCACGCTCCAGTAGGATCAGTTAGGGTAGAATCCTACTCTTTCCCCTTTCAAGCTTTGCTTATTGCATTGTTTCCTGCAGACACACTGCTGCAACCCAACACTGAAAATCTATATTTCTCCTGCTGTTTTTCACCAACTTCCCAGTACCTGTGCTACTAAAAGGATTTCCAGCTAGACAGAAAAAAAGGAGGAAAATGGGGCTGCGTGGTATAAAAAGATTTTGTTAAAAAAAGGAGCTTCTTTGTCAGAAGCTTTTTAAGTTGAGGCATGCTGGCACAGTGGAGCCTCCATATAAGTGACCTCCAAATCTGTGATTTTGAGCTCCTGTGGAAGATCACGTCATATACATAAAAGGGCACCAGTGTGGATGTGCTGAAGCATCTGTGTGCATAGTGCTGCCATTTAGTAATATGGGATACGGTGG
Source organism: Iguana delicatissima (assembly GCA_948472985.1). Classification (NCBI taxonomy): domain Eukaryota; kingdom Metazoa; phylum Chordata; class Lepidosauria; order Squamata; family Iguanidae; genus Iguana; species Iguana delicatissima. The sequence goes on along the minus strand of CAOKZL010000286.1, from coordinate 774,292 downwards.
TGGTGGTGGTAGTGATGATGATGATGATGGTGATGGTTGTTATCATTTTTATTTATACCCTGCTTTTTTCCCCAGGTTTGGATTCAAAGTGGCTTACAACAGTTAAAAAGACATAGTTAAAAACCATGGAATACAAAAGTTAAAACACAAATAATCAAGAAGAATTAAAACAAAGTTAAAATACATAATTAAAACTCAAACATCCATAAATTCAGCAACTTCAGTACAAGTAACAATATCCAGCACCTTTTATCAGGCAGACCATAATCACACATTGAATGCCTGTTGGAATAAAAATGTCCTTACTTGACTGCGGAAACAAAGTCGGGAGAGTTCCAGTCTGACTTCCTGGGGGATGGAGGCCCCTCCCTAAACTGCAAGCCCCAGGATTCCATAGGATGTTGAAAGTGGAATAAGAGCATGATAACAGTCTAGTGCGGAAATGTCCCTATGGATAAGGAGGGCCACTGTATCTTGCTGCAGTGTTGTGAGGAGCTACTGGCCACTGCCTCTTGTGGTAAGCTATATCGCTAGACCTTCTTGGTGGAAAATCTTCTGGACTGATCCATTCACTCAGGCTGGCCATTGGCTCTTTCTGGTTAGGAAGTTATTGTGTTTCACTACTCTGTTACTCTCACTGGTATTTTCCATTGCATTTAATGAGGCACAAGATGCTGAGTTTACAATGGTTGCTGGAGTAAATCATTCACAACACACATTGGGTTATACAGGGAAGCCCACTGCCATTCGTGCATAATGCCCATTGGTAAATTCTCCAGGTTTACGCCTCTCCTAAGCTTCCAGCATTTTCCCCAGGCACTAACTCCACATGCTTTGACCCCCAAACATTTCTGTATCCCCTGTGTCAGCTTTATTATCTTTCCTCTGAATATTTTGCCTAACGTTGTGCAGGTATGTTAGAGCCACACCTTGCCCTCCCCCGCCCTTTAGTTTCTTTGATCCCTCTTGACTAGGCTGAGATCCCAGGCCCTTTCCTTTGATATGCTACCCTTTGTCAATTGCATTTCTAACCACAGTAATCTAGAGCCCATGCATAGTGATTCACTTGTTGATTGCTATCACTCCTAAGTAAACAAAGCCTTTCCTAGCGAGTCTAGCTAAACATCCATTTACAACTCCAAATAATAAACAGTGCAATAAGCAATGTTCAACATCGACCATTTGGTTGTTTGTAACACATTATGTCCATACAAACCTTATGTTACATCAACAGCATATTCAGTGTATTCTACATTCGTTCACATAGCATGGAGTGAATGCGCCTGTTGCAGTAGAATTTTGTAGACACAAAAGAGGGGACCTGAGCTCTGTGCTTTCTCCTAGGCCAGTGGTTCTCAACTTGTGGGTCCCCAGATGTTTTGGACTTCAGCTCCCAGAAGCCCTGAGCATTGACCATAGTGGCTGGGGCTTCTGGGAGCTGAAGTCCACAAACATCTGGGGACCCACAGGTTGAGAACCACTGTCCTAGGCACTGCTTGGTAGAGTTCTTTAAAAAAAAAAAAGCCCTAAGACTCAATAACCAACTTGACCACTGGCCAGGATAGCTGATTGGTGAAAGCTGTAGTGTCCAAAAGCAACTTTTTCAAGCTATGCCCCTGCCTTGGTCTCCTGTTTTCCTATTGCCTTACGATCCTGATTGTTCTTCATTCCTGGCTTACTTCAGACCATAGCTGTTGGGTATTCAGTCTGCTCCCACATCATGATGGCTACTGCAGTAGCTTGTTAGCCGTTAGATAAACAGTGCCTGGCATGGAAGTCAGGAATGTGGCCTAGAATGCAGCTTTAGAGGATAAGGACTTGCTCTCATGAGAACCATGTGGGGGAGGTTTATGTCAGGATGTGAGATATGCACCTCAGAGCATGTGCAGAGTGCAGAAAATAAGAAGCAGAGCCAAACCACTGGCATCTGCTCCAGACTGGAAAAAATAGCCACGCAGACTCATTGCATAAAGGCTAGGTGCTGTTTATTCAAACACAGCACAAGTTAAGCATAGGGCTTCAGGTGGCATGCCTAGAAGCAAAAACAACAGGTACAAAAACAGCATGGAAGACAGACAAAGTATGGCCAAAGGCAGTACCAAATGTGGCCTGAGGCAGCTTACAGAGCAGAACCGAAGCCTTTCAAGGGCTTATTCACACCCAGGTATACATCGGCTGATCCAGTACATCCACAGCATCCATTATCCCCCTGCTGGATGCCTTCTCCTGAGGCAGGACCTTGCAAGGCAAGCTAGCCATAGCAAACCTTGCAGCTCCACTGCCAAGGTCAAATGACCTCATCTTTCTGTCCCCCAGAAAAACCTTCTTGGACACACCACGCTCACATTCTGAATGCCCTGACAGTTTGGGCAGTGCCGCTTAAACTGTTCGCACTTTCTGCTTGCCGCAGTCTAGTCACTAAAGTCATTATATGTAATCAACTCTAATAAAGTATAGATTTTGCCTATATCACCTATATCTTATATGAGTTGATTCCATTCCTGACAATAGGCATACATTTTTGCACACTTTACCTTTTTGGGGGAGTGCCATTTTGGCCTGAAAAGATAGGGCAAAAAGTAAGGGCATACCAGCACGTGCCCTCCAGATGTTTTGGGCTACAACACCATCAGTTCTATCAAAGGATTGTGGGAGGCTGGGTCCAAACTATCTGGACAGAACCAGATTACTTGTCTCTGGTTTACGATGCAGTCAGGGCTGGCCCGTTTTCCTGGGTCATTGATCTATGTAGCATTCTAATGTTAAATGCAAATAGGTATGTGTGGTAAGTGCACTGATGTGGTAAGAGCATTAGAATTTGATGACAGAGGAAAAAGCATAGCGTCAAGTTAAATGCATTGCTGTACTATGTTGCTTTAAATTCAGACGTCCCCCACTTTTCTGACAGGTTAGGGACCAGAGTGTTACACTCCAAAGTAATCCTAAGAGAGGACCTCTCGAATTGGCTTGGCTCCCCCAGCTTGGACATTGGTTAGCAAAGGTCAGTTTCAGTTAAAAATTAGTTTTGAATTGGAAATTCCTAAAAACAATGCCACCCTCTCTGCTGTATGGGAACACAGACGATGTCCTCTATGCTAAAAGACTGACCTATTGTTCCGAGTCACGTATCTCTAGGCAGACACAATAGACTCGCTCCTTGATTAACTGAGTGAGTCATTGACACTGTCACAGCCCCAAGCTACTTTGATGAACTTTGAGAAGCTAGACAGTCAAAGCCTATCAAGCTGGAATTTTAAACCTATCACGCTCCTGGACTTCCCAGTAAGAAGCAATACTGAGGAGGGGTCGTGATATTTGCTCAACGTTATATTCCGCAATTATCGCCCATTAACGCCACTTTGCTAGCCAATACACAGCCTGAGGACAGAAATTGGCTATAAATATTTCCCACTTTTGGAGCCTCTTTGGAGAGCCTCCTAGACCGGACAGAAGGGCCCGTTTCGCTGCTACTGAAACCTCCCATCCAAGCCTCTCCAATGCTGCTGAGAGCCAAATGCGACTTGCGCCCCGACCCTCCACCAGACCCCGCTGCTGCCAGCCGTCCAGCCCAGGGATCCAGCCTCCCCTTGGTGCTTTACACCGAGTCTTCACTAATCTTCTCCTTCTCCCAGGAAGTCTAGACTAAGGTCCGTATGCCTTCTCTCCCACCTGGTCGCTTATTTCCAACTTTATCTCTGTAGCCCTTGTGAGATTGCAGAATATTTGATAACGTGTGTATGTGATCCTCCCCCTTGGTTTTTCAAGAAAAACCATTTTAGATTGTTCCTCTGACTCTTGCGTGGTTCTGACCCCGTAGACATAGGGTTGAAGATCCCTTGCCCTGACCTCTCACAATTTTTGCTGGGTGGCTCTGCTAATTCCCTTAATTTTTGAAGCCTGGTTTGGGTGTCCTCAAGATACCCCCAATTTTCAGAGTAACAAGAGCACTGTCAGAAAGTGGAATTAATTGAAAAGAAGAACCCATTCCTTCATCAGTTCTTCTCCTCTTGCCTTCTTCCTGTTCTTTCTGCCTCAGCAGAGTGGTCTCCTCACAAGGCAGAAACGATAGGAATGGGGAGAAAGGAGCTTCTTTCACACACACACACAAACACACACCTTTGCTGTTCTTTCTGCCTCGGCAGAGAGGTCCCCCCACCCAGGCAGAAATGATAGAAATGGAGGGAAGGGGTACTAAAATATTTTTTTCCTAAAGAATTGTTATCACCGTGAACTGGCCTGGCTTCGGTAGACATTAGATATCATTTTGATATCACAATTCGGTCCTGTTTTGCCACCCTCTGCCAAGTGTTTGTGAGGCCCCCGAACAAGCACAGAGCTAGGCATGGCTATTAAACGCTGAATCATTCCTTTTCCCACCGAGGCAAGCCAGAAACAGCCAGATCTTGCTTCAGAGACCTCCCGAAACAAACATCTTGATTAAAGATGCACGCTAACACAAAGAGCCCCCTGCCCCGAGCAGGCACCCTGGCGAGCTAGAAGCTCAGCTGCCCAAGCAAGCTGCATCTGCATACCGGCCATCCTATTGTCAATTCGAACCTAATTCAATCATGTAAATTCTGACCTTTCGGAGACATTGTCTCATGCCCACACCTCATTGTTCTTTCCCAAGTACAGACTAGCCCGTGGTCATACTTTCCCTATATAACCCCCCCCAGGTTACGAGTGCTCCTCGGAACACTCGCCGGATCGCCCCTGGATCCAGCCTTGCTGCCGCTTTGTCTGGCGAATCCCCCTCGGCCACCACGCTGAGTTTCTTCACTCTCATCTCCGGCTTCTTCAGGACTACGAGAAAGGTGTCGTATCACCCATTTCCCCCAAAACTCTCAATTCCTATTTCTTAGTTAGCTGTGTGGTTGTGTCGTCTTAACTGTTTGTCTGTCTGTTAATAAAAACATCATTTTTGCTATTTAAAATTGTCTGACTGCTTAACTGAGCTGAACCTGTATACATAGGGTTAAAAGTTCCCCGCAAAGTTACCCTGCCTCTCGCTAGCTTAAGTGAGTGCTCCAGCTAATTTCCCCATCTTTTGCTTGTTGTTGTTTGGTTATTTGGGCGCCCCTCCCGGGACCCCCAGCTCACAGAGTAACAGAATATAGTCTGAAAATAGGGTGCATCTTATATAGGACTAGGGACATAGGGTATCTTATACGACAGTGCATCTAATACGCCAGCAAATACAGTGAACTGCTGAACGCTTTCCCCTATTACAATTAAATGCACTTACCATATGAGCTGACCTATTTGTCTATAATATAAGTGTGTAGTAACAAATCAGTGTGGTTTTAAACTCTCCCTTCAATTAGCATAGTGTTCAAAAATGAAGTTACGATGATACTATATGCTGTTAATTTCTAATTTGTTTCTGTTTAATATAGAAAAATGACACTGATGATGGTAGATTTTTGCCCACCAAGTTGTGCTGGTATTATGTGCTTTAAATTCTTATTGATGCTTGGTGGCTTCTGGACGTGTGAAGCTAATGATATAGATTTATCTGTATCTGTTGGCAATGTAATGGCCATTGGGCTCTACCTTCTTCTGGGCCTTTTTTTTTTTTTTTGGACAGCCCTTTAAATAAGAACTGCTTGCAAACAGAGCGGGTGGCCTGCTCTAGTGTAGGATGGCCGGCCACTTGATGTCTCAAAGCCCCCACTGTGCCTTTTCCTTCTAACAGTACACCTCTCTGGTCAATTTAGAGAGAGGCAAGCAGCATCTTGCCAATTTCATTGTCAAAATGACCTTGCAAGCAAATATCAACAGCAAGAATAAAAGAAGAGGCAAGGGCAGACTTCTAAGTTAGCAGCTGCCTCTGAGCACCTATTAAAGGAAAATGAAAACCTTCCCTACTTCTTTTCAAGATATCTGCCGTCCACACTTTCTATCCAAGGGCACATGTGCTACCATCAGCAACCTGGCATTTGGCCACCAAGCTGGTCAAAAACGCAGAACAAAGTCTTTGGTTTGCAGTTGGTGCTATAATGCAAGAAAACAATGGAATACAGTAACTATGTGAAATTGACCAGTTCTTAAGATGTGTAATAACAGTGCTGGGGTACATTTCCGATATTATTGTGAGGAAAACTGATGCTAGTGGCCACTGACTACCCATTTATTATTTTTTAAAATTAAAGTGACTGATTAATAGTGCCAGATGGTCAATTTATGCTCCTCTCTTCTTGAATGAGACACCCATCAGGACCTGAGGAAAGCAGGCAACATTTAGAGAAAGACATTTATCATTGAAAGAGCATTTTTTCTGCAAGGCCTTTATATTGATCTGGTGGAAAGTAGCAGGTTTTCTTTCTGTAGGAGAGCCTGTCTCCATTTCTGGTTGACTTGCACATTTTTATATATAGTAAATATTAGAAACCACACCACGAGTCTCCATTATTCTCTCTTCCATATGAAACCAGCTGGTAGTAAAGTCTGTGCAATTAGGTACCACTTAAAGCACAGTCCTCTGCAAGCCTTTTTTCATTAAAAAAAAATCCTACTGAATGCAGTAGAACTTAACTACCAGGTGTGTGTAGGATTGCAGTCTTTAGGAAGCACGGAGTGCTTGACAATGTATTGCAACAGGAGTGATCCTTATGAAAATGAAATACACAAAAGTATCATAATAAGAGCTGTGACGCTGATGAACAATGGTAGAGATGGCTCTACCGTTAGGCGGAATGAGGTAGCTATTTCAGGCATCAGATTTTCAGTGTCGTTACAGGGCAGTTATTTATGTTCTATGTTAATTCTGTGAGTCTGTCTGTTTGTCTGCGTCAGGCAGGCGAAGACCTCATACGATTGGCTGTGTGAGGCAAGAAGACCTCATCTGATTGGCTGGCTGTGAAGATCCTATGGAATCCTGAGGTTGGCAGTTCAGGGAGGGGCCTTTGGAATTCTCAGCTGAGAGCTCTTGGGCCTCAGGCTGGTTGCTATAGAGATGAGGCCCAGCAGCAAGAAGGAGGGCAGTGTATTCCCTCGGAAACCAAACCTCTCTTACATTAACAACTCTGAATACAGATTGGATTGGGGAATATGGGGAAAAGTTACAGGTACTGGAATGGGCCAGTTGCTATCGAGACAAGACCTAGCAGCAAGAAAGAGGACAGTGTATTCCCTCAGGAACCAACCTCTCATGCTCGCTTTGGCAGCACATATACTAAAATTTGAATGATACAGAGAAGATTTGCATAACGGAATCATGGACGTTAAAATGGACAAATCTATTTCTCCAAAAAAGCAAGATCAAGGGAAGAGAGGTAAACTGCCAAAAAAAATTTTTGAGATGTGTGAAGAAATATCAGTTTTGGAACATGGAGAATGTTTTACCCTAATGTAAAGGACTTTACTTACTTTTCGGAAGTACATCAATCATGGTCTCGAATAGATATGATCTTTACCTCTAAGCATTTGTTAACAGAGACAAAAAAGATAGAAATACTGCCTAAGATCATCTCAGACCATCATTCTGTGATGATGCAAATACAGGACACTGTAAAACAGTTTCAGTGGCCTATTAAATGATGAGGAGACAATACAACAAGCAAAAGAAGTCTTGAAAAACTATTTTAGAGAAAATATAAGAGAAGATATGAAGATGAAGACAGTCTGGGATGCATCTAAGGAAGTAACGAGAGGGGTTTTTTTATACAAAAAGGACAAATACATAATAAGAAAAGGCGAGAGAAATATCAAGAGTTAATGGCTAAACTTCAAGAGAAAGAAACTGAACTTAGACAAAATCCATCGAAGAAGTCATTACAAGTGGGGATAAAGAAAGTACAAAAAAATATTGATAACATCAGAGGAAACAGAAAAAAGGTGAAACAGATGAAGTTGACTCAATTTGAACATGCTAACAAAATTGGGAAATGGTTAGCACATAAACTTAAGAAGAAGAGAGAGAGGAACACAATAACTGAATTGAAAAATGGGAAGAAAATGATTACACAACATTAGAAGATAAAACAGAAGTTTAAAGAATACTTTGAAAAATTGTTTTATGAAAAAAACCATCAGTATCCAAATGAGAAAGAGTGGACAGAATTTTTTACCAAGATCAAGATCCCAAAAATATCATTGGAGAAACAAGAACAGTTAAGTAAGCCAATAACATTAACCGAAATAGAAGAAGCTATAAAAGATTTGAAAATGGATAAGGCACCAGGGCCAGATGGATTTACTGCTTTATATTATAAAAGATTTACAAAAGAACAAATCCATCCATATCAAGCAACCTTGAAAGAAATAGAAAACTATGGGAACCCACAGTCCTGGGGAGAGGCAAATATTGTATTGATACCTAAAGAAGATAAAGATAAAAGAGAAGTTAAAAACTATAGACCAATCTCTTTGTTGATTATAGATTACAAAATACTGGCGACAACACTGGCAAAATGATTAAGAAATGTAATACAGGATAAGATTCATGAAGGTCAAACAGGCTTTCTACCAGGTAGATATATGAAGCATAATATAAGAACATTATTGGACGTGATTGAATATTACGATAAAAACCCAGGGAAGAAGATAGCTATTATTTTATTGGATGCAGAAAAAGCTTTTGATAATGTTTCCTGGGAATTTATGCATTATGTCCTAAAAGAATATGGACTGGGAGGAGCCTTTTGTAAATGGATTGAAATGATTTACCAGGATCAGACAGTGAAGCTAATTATAAATGGAGATATAACGACAAGTTTTGGTATAAACAAGGGGGACGGCAAGGGTGCCTTTTATCACCAATGTTATTCATAGCTGTATTGGAGGTATTATTGATTGCAATAAATGAAGATTTACAGATACGTGGCTTGAGAATAAAGAATAAGGAAATAAAATATAAAGCTTTTGCCAATGAAAATTATATTTTTGGAGGAACCTCAAGATTCAATTCAGGTGTTGACAGACATCTTACAAAAATATGGACAAATGGCAGGATATAAGATAAACAGAGAAAAGACAATGACGATGACATTAAATATGACAAAAAAAGAACAAGCGGACCTGGAGAGAAGATCAGGATATCAAAGTACTAAGAAAGTAAAATACTTAGGTATCATAATTACAAACAAAAATTAAGAATTGTTTGATAATAATTACTTAAAGATATGGAAGAAGATTAAATGTGAAATGGGAAGATGGATGCATTTTAATTTGTCTCTCCTGGGAAGGATAAATGCTTTTAAAATGTCTTTATTACCAAAGCTTATGTTTTTCTTTCAGAACTTACCAATAATAGGAAGAGAAAAGATTTTTAAAGAATGGGAAAAAGAATGATGAAAGTTTATCTGGCAAGGGAAAAAACCAAGAATTAGGTTTAAAATATTACAAGATGCAAAAGAGAGAGGAAGATTTGATGTGTCATCGTTAAAAACCTATTACCAAGCGTGCTGTTTAGATTTGATCAAAGATTGGAAACATGTAGAAAATACAACATGTAAAGAACTGGAAGGAATTAATAATAGGTTTGGATGGCACAGATACTTATGTTACGACAAAATAACAGTGAATAAAGAGTTTAATAATCATTGTATTCGAAAGACTTTATTGAAAGTATGGTTACAAATAAAGCATAAATTTTATAGAGGACTTCTGATTTGGACCTCACCTCAAGAAGCACATAAAATTGCTCTAACAAAACAAGGAAATTTACTAACCTATCAAGATTTGTTGAAATGGGAAGGGGATAAGCCAAGAATGCGTATAGAAGAAGAATTAAAGGCTTTGGGACATGAATTTAATTGGTTCCCATGGAGACAACTTAAAGAGAGATTTAAAATGGATCAAAAATTACAGTAGAGTCTCGGTTATCCGACTTTCATTCATCCGACATCCGGATTATCCGATGTCGCGGCTGCCTGGGGGCATGGCTGTAGGCATTTCCACACGCCCAGGCACGCCCCCAGACACGCCCCCAAAATGGCGGCCACCACGGGCCTCCGGATTATCTGACATTTTCGGGTATCCGACAGTCAGCCCGCCCATTTACGTCGGATAACTGAGACTCTACTGTATATGGATTTGAAAGAAAAGAAAATGAATTAGATCTATTGATGAAGGAGGACCAAAAGAAGAGAATCTCCAAATGCTATAAGCTATTGTTGCAAAGAGAAATGGAATCAGAAACTGTTAAAGATAATATGGTTAGATGGGCACAAAATATTGGACATCCAATTGAGTTGGATACATGGGTGAGGGCATGGAAAACAGACATAAAATTCACACCAAGTTTAAATTGAAGAGAAAACTTTTATAAAATGCTACATAGATGGTATATGACACCGGAAAGGTTGCAGAAAATAACTAAAAATGGAAATGAAAGATGTTGGAAATGTGATGAAAAGGTGGGGTCGTTCTTTCATATGTGGTGAACGTGTAAGATAGCAAGGAAATTTTGGAAGGAAATACATGATGAAATTCAAAGAATTTACAGTTTAAATTTTGAAATGAAGCCAGAGTTTTATTTGTTAAATATGCTGGGGCAACAAAGAGAGATAACATGCCTCCAGAAGACATTATTATATTTGATAACTGCTGCAAGACTGACATAAGCACAATATTGGAAAGAAAGGAACCATGTTGATATAAAAGAATGGAAATTAAAAGTTCTGGATATGATAGAGATAGAAAAGCTAACATTTTCACTGAAAAATAAGTCTGTCCAGAACTTTGAAAGGGAATAGAGAGAAGTCTTAAATTGGATGAAGATATAATAATAAGAAAAGGAAAAGAATAAAGCAAGCTTGTATGTAATATAAGGCAACAATGTAATAAGGCAATGTAACAAAGCAGCAATGCAACAATGTAAGACGTAACAATGCAAGATTACCTTTTGAAGAGAAACGATGTATGAATGGAATGTAAATAAGCAGACTCAACTGGAAAAAAAGAAAAAAGCTTGGAAGGGGGAAGGGGGGTTATTTTCACTTTAAACTTTAATAAAAATATTTCTAAAAAAAAAAAAAGGAACCAACCTCTCTATGTTAATGACTCTGAATACAGATTGCACTGGAAAATATGGGGGAAAGTTACGGGTACTGGAGAAGACAGTTTGTTGAATTCTTAAGAGGAAAATAAAACCCCGGGGAACGCCGGGTAAATACTCTAGTAGACTATGTTTTCTTAGGCAGTTTGTTCCACTGTGGAACAGCTCTTACCGTCAGGGAATTCTTCCTACTGGCCTGCGCTGTTTGGGGGCTTGCGTGTATGTTTTTGTCTGGTCGTTTGGGGCTGCGTGCTCTCCCTAAGCGGGTGGGGCTTCTTCCGAGTCACTGGCTTGGCCGGCTGGGGGCAGAGCTTGCCAACACTAGCCCTGTGTAATTGCTGCCTGTGTGTGTTTTGAAGGCGCGTGTGGGGCTTTTGATTCTGGCCATATGCTCTCCCTGAGCAAATGGACCAAAGGGCTGGGCCTTCTGCTGAATCGCTGATTTGCCTGGAGGTGGAACTGGAAACCACCAGCTCTATACAACTGCTGCCCCAGTCTTTAGAGCTCAGTCTCCGCAGGGCAATGCAGTAGCAGTTATTGCAGTCTCAAAGGGTTTAAAAAATAACTGCAGGGATGGAGGCAGAAGGATCTGTCGTTGTGTGCTGCAGCATATGTGCATCTTTGTCTTCTTGCCAGAAAATCTCACCAAATACATCTGTAACAAATGCAGATTGGTAGCTCTCTGGGAAGAGAAAGTCGCTGCACTACAGCTACCAGTTGAGTCCTCTCAGTGCACCAGAGAACAAGAAGACTTCCTGGACAGAGGGGGAATTGAGCCTACAGAACATAAATAATCTTGGATGAGGATCTTACAAAACTTTCCTTCCAACAACATGGAAGGTAAGACATTAAACCTAGTTAACGTAAAAGCCCTTCTATATTTAGTAACTGGCAGATATGACATGTATTTCAGGATTGTTAATATTCCCCTCTCCTCACTATAATTTGGCTAATGTGGCACTGCACTCCAATGATTTTGTAGCTCAGTGTCTCTGATACAGTGAGCAATAGGTGTCTTAGTGTTCATGTACCCCGTGGCCAGAATAGCACCAGCAGAGAAAACCAGATTCTGCAACTTTCACTTTCCATTTAGATGAAAGGAGTCAGTCAGTGTCAGAGAGGCCAGGTCCACCGGAAAAAACATCATTTTTTGCCAGTGATTTATTCTGAATATTTGCACAGGGGCCTCTACTGGCTTTGCCCTGTTTCTAGCCTCAGGATCATATTGGGAACAATGTTGGTATTCCTAATAAGGCTCTCAAAAGTGATGTTTGTACATGCTAAAAGGGTGCAAAATTGCTGTATTTAGACAACTGACATACATACAACATCTCCGCTAATACCTTGGCAGTAAAGACATGAACGGCTGCAGCAATAAATTGGCCACCCTTGGTGTATAAAAAGGAGAGCTGAAATACTCATCTGAGCATTAGCAATGACATTATGTGTGTGGGCTTTCCGTGATCTAGCTGAACAAAAGACTACACTCAAATATCTATAAGAGACAACCTGTTCAGTTTGATGGCCATTAATTTTCCATTCTTCTTCATCCTGCTGAAAATGAGAATCTTAGTCATATAAGAATTAATAGACAATGGTTCTTCTTTACAATAGGAAGCTGAAGCACTTAAGAGTCACTTAAGACCAATAACTGATAATGATAAAAGCACAGCATCATCTGCATAGGAAAAAGCTGATAAATGTCTGCTAATTTGGGAGAGGGAGAATTTTCCTTGATCAAATGGATAATCAATTAATACAGAAGTTGAACAATGTAGGGGAAGTTATACTCCTGATTAACTCCATTAAAATTTGGAACTGGACCTGTCAGGTGGGCAGTGTGATCACATTTTCCCTTCAACCTATACAGAAGTATGAACAGTCTTCTAGCAGTATTAGCAGCTGCAAATTTCTTCCATACTCTGACTCTTGAAATTGAGTCACCTGTGCTTCCATTCATTACTACCAAATCAAGTCTATTGATCATCTGCTGAATCTTTCAATTTCTGCGTATTACATTAATCTCGCTTTGGTGATCGTATATTGCAATAGTCCTCCATTCTCTTTTTCTAACTGTATGTCCATAAATGCCAAAGGGAAAAAAAAAACAGGCTTCATTTGGAGATTTCTTATCAAAACCCTTTGCAACAATGTGTATATGCATTTATATCCAAAATTTTTTCGCTTTCTCAGAAGTCCGCCAAGCATGATTTTAAAAGTCTCTTGTTTTCCACTCTTCCAACATGCATTAGCAACATCTTTATACATATTAGACAATTTCTCAGGAGTTACATACCAATCTTAAAGAATTTTTTTATAAAATGTTGTATCATTGGTATGTGACTCCTGAGAAATTGTCTAATATGTATAAAGATGTTGCTAATGCATGTTGGAAGAGTGGAAAACAAGGGACTTTTAAAATCACTTTTAAAAACATTTTATCAACATATTTTCCCATTGCATGTTATACTCAAAATGTTTAACCCACTCTCCAACCTATTCTTCCATATCAAATTTCAACAAAAGGTTATACATCTTAGCAATAAGATACTCATCATCCATATATAATTGCTTTTCAAACTCTGATTTATCTTGCATTGCAGCCCTTATCTTTGGATTGCCTAAAGGGTAATGGATGTTCATTATCTAGTTCAGGTGGATGTTCACAAAAAATGTGAACACAAACTATGATCATTTGACCCTATTCTAGCGTTCATGTCACTAGCCAAGATTATAAGGCCTTCTAGGTGTAAGACGGATAGTTTAGTAATATATCTTTCTAATCTTAACCAGAGAGTCAGCATGTTGTAATGATTTGAGTGTTAGACTACAACTCTGGAGAGCAGGGTTCAAATCCCTACTCAGCTGTGGAAACTCGCTGAGTGACCTTGGGCAAGTCACGCTCTCTCTTAGCCTCAAAGGAAGGCAAGGTCCAGCCTCTTATCAACAAATCTTGACAAGAAAATCCCTGATAGAGTTGCCTTAGGGTTTCCATAAGTTGGAAATGACTTGAAGGCACACAACAACAATATTCTTCACCAGTTCTCCTTCATTAATTGCCTATAATACTGAGGGGTCAGGTATACATTTATAATCAAAAAGCAGATTGAGTTAAATGTAATCATTACAGCAGTTGTAAGATGGATTAAAGTCATTGGCCCAAGTATGTTTGCATGGATACTAGTGGTATCCCAGTACAGTGTACTAATTTTGGTGTCCTACTTTAGAACTAGGGTCTGCTTGAGGAGATTGTGCTGCAAAAGCATTTAAGTCCAGCCTTCCCTAGCCCAAATTTCTTGTAATATAATGTTTTGAAATAAAATCCAGAAAAGAAGGATCCAGTACTTTACTCTGCCAGCCCGCATATTCCATGACAAAAATGATAATCATGATTTTTGTCTATCTGATGAAGACTCCATATCTAGAACGGACTGCTGAGGATTTTCAATTCTTTTGGTTTCTGAGTAGGTTGTTCAAAGTTCAAAGAGTCACACAATTTGGATATGGCATCAGGAGAAAGGACCTTTTTACTGTTCTGTTGGGTTTTCTTGTTAGATACCAGCAATCCCTTACTCTTTCTCCAAATAGTCAATGACCTCAAAGTTGAAGCAAAATGTACTAACATTTGAAATCAACTGGCCTATTTTGCATGCTAAGACAACTAACAGAAACAGTTTCCTTGACTGGTAAACCTAGTTCTTCATCCTCAAGGCATCTCATGTCAGTCCACAATTTTGGTTTGTCATCCTGAGGTTGAAAAATTGGTGTTTCATGACCTCTATCATTTATAACAGTACTAGTCTTTGGGGGTAATTTAAGTTCAGTGGCGATTGGTATGCCTGAGGCATGTTTCTCTGCCTGAAAATGTTCTGTGGGAGTCTGGTTGCCCCTGTTTAAGTTGTTGAACTGAAATAGGACCTGCTAAGACACAATGTGCTGATCCATTTATTGCATGAGTATAGCTTTTCCCCTTCATATTCAACAGATGTAATTTTAAAAGCTCCAGTCTCAATATGACTTCATTTTGCGCTTCAGGAGTCAAAGCACAAAAATAGTCCAGAAACCTTTCCTCTTCACTAGAAAGGAGGATCTTCTCCATCAGAGGATTTCTTAGGTGGAAGCCTTGCAAATGTTCATACCCCCTTTGATTTTGTATAGGCAGGCCTCTCTCTTAGTTAGATGAATCCTTTGGAGTATCACAGTTGATTAAATTTTGAGTTTCTTTAGTTTCCAGAAAGATACTGATTTCAGAACTTAATCTACAAAGTACATCCAAAGCCGGACACAGGGCTTGATTCTCAAAAAATGTGAAAATTTGGATTCCTCTTGCAGTAAAAACAAAACAAACAAAAAACAAGTTCCCTTGATGCAAGCACAATCTGATATGACTTCCACGTGCACAATTTCCAGCTTGTCCCTATTCTTAAAATGGTGGCAATGCGTTTGGGAACATGCTGAACCATCCATGTGCACATTGCCGCCACTGAATATAACGGGAATTTGTGAATTCCGCTGTTTGTGGGGGTTTCTGGAACAGAACCCCCACATATATGGAGGGCCCACTGTACTAGGCAAGATTCCTGTTACTAAATGTTACCACCTCACAGGCACATATATAGATATAAAGAACTATATTCCACATGTATTATATCAGACACAGTAAACTGACCTGGAATTTTGCATCCAGCATTTCTAGCAGATGTTGTTTGCAATCCTGTTGGAGTACTAGGCCTCTTCGTTTTGGGTAATTCATTATAACTAACTTTTGGCAGTTCAAGATTAAATTCCAGTTCTGATCAGCTGCCCTCTTCTGCTGAGATGTTTCCTTCTTTGACAAAATATGTATCCAGATATCTGGTATTTCAGAGTTCAAATCCTGAGCCTGTAAAGAAGCTGGAGCAACATATTGTATGGAGTTAGCCAGATTTAACTCTAGGGATGTTTGACTTTGTCTCTAACAGTGTCCTTACGCTCAGATGCCTCTTTGGACTTGTTCCCTTCTTCTCAGTCACAGTAAGCAATTTCTTTGATTTTTTTTCTGCTTTCTGCTAAGAGCTTTTTTCAAAGAGTTTAAATAGTTTCCCAAAGTTTATTCTCTTGTAAGATAATGATTTTATATTTTCAGTATTTTTGTTGTTTAAAAAATCTATTAGCACTCATCTTTAAATTGCTGGGCTTTTTCAACTTCAGTCTTCTCTTACCTACCTAGATTTCTAGATGCCACCACTGGTTTATTAGTTCAAAGCTTGGGATTGCTCAGTTTATCCATTTCCTTTATTGAATCGCATCATGATTTTACATGCAACCTTCAGGGCTTTTAGAAGATTATTGCTCTCAGGTAAGAAAGATTTAATGGAATAAATAAATTTCTTTCATCAACAAATAAATCCAGCCTTTCAGTGGTAAACAGTCATCATAGAGAATCTCAGTTGGAGCAAAGGCTTCTTTCTGATTTACTTGTCTCTCACTACAAGCTACCTCATCAATTTGCCTAGGTCCAGAGTCATTAAACTCTGTTTTGTTTACTGCTGACAGGAGTGCCATTACAGATGTCAAGTGCTCAGCAGCTCCTAATTCAACTGTTAAATTTACCTGCGATAAACCATTATTAATACCTTGAGCATTAGGTTTAGAATCTTAGAAGAAATCTAAGAAGGGACTTGGGGAATATGTAAGTGCATCACCAACCTTACTGTAGCTTCTGGCTTCATAAAAACTAAGTCATTTTTGTTTTTGAAGTGTTACAACTGGCCGTAGGCTTAACCTCTAAAGATTTATAACCGTTTCTAATCAATATCCATCTTTTTAGTATTGTTTCAGGTGCTAATTATATTCCATTTTGTCACTGAATGATCAACAGTTAGCAGAGCACTTTGCCCCCAGTTTGTCTTGCTGACTGATCTTCCTAGAATAATTTAAAGAAGGCCTCCTGCTTTTCCTTGTATTGGACACCAAGCTGCAGTATTATAAACACAAGTAGTCAGCCCTCTACATTTACAGATTTAACTTCCATGGATTTGATTATTTGCAAGTTTCTCCAACCCCTTGACAAAACCTAGCTTTGACAAGTAGGCATGTACAATCACATTTACTAGGGTTAGGGGTGCAGGATCTCTGCAAAAGTGGAAAAGTTGTAAATATCAAAGTGTGTGTGTGTGTATGTGTGTGTGTTTGTGGGAAAGGGGCCAAGGCATGGTGGACAGAATGGGACACCCAGGGTCCAAACCAGGTCAGGGAAAGTGAAAGAGGGTGGTGGTCCTATACTTTCTCCTATACATCCACCTCCTTACCCACGGAGGCATCGGAAGAGGATTTGTGGTGCTGAGAAATCAGGCTGTGAGCATCCTTAGCTGGCCAAGCACCAGCTGGTGGAGGAGAACAAAGAGGGTTTTTAGAGGGCTGCATGTCTGCAAAGAAGGAAGGTTCCTCTGGAAAAGGAGCATCTGAAGTAGGGAGTGTAGGGGCTGAAGAAACTCACAAGTAATCAAATCCATGAAAGTCAAACCTGCAAATATGGAAGGTTGACTGTATTCCCATTTCAACTCAGACAGATTTAATCAGTGTTTCTGTTGCTTCTCATTTGAGCACTATTTCATTGACTAGCAACAGGCACTGAAAAAAAGTTCATTTAAACAGCCAAAGCCCTTATTTATTCCTTGTTACCTTGCAGAGGAGCTGCAAGACCCTCTTCTCTCTTCTTGCACTTATCTATGAAAGAGAATTTCTCTGGACAGCCCTTTGAACTGGGAACACCTGCTAAAAGAAGACTAGTCTGCTGACACTACAAAGAGCTGGGAAATTTTAGGAGTCAATTTGCACATAGCTTTTATTTAAATTCAGTTAAACTTGCATCTACTTGACAGGGGTGAAAATCACTGTGAAATACCTCTTTTTGCTGTTTAAATTTTTTTTTAAAAGTGCCTATTACAAACCAGTGAATCTACTGCCCCCTCAAAGGGAAATGCATTATCAAAAAACCAGATACAGATCTAAATAAAAATTGCATATGCTAATACATATGTATAGATGCACATTTGAAATGAACAACTACAGGCTTCCCCCACTTATCTGACAGGTTAGGGACTGGAGCTCTGTCAGAAAGCAGAAGTGGTTGAAAATGGAAGCCACCTACCGTAGGGAACATGAAGGACTTCAGGGGCTTGCTTGTAGCTGACCACACATGCGCATGCGCTGTTTGTAAAGTCAGATAATGGGACGTTGCAAGGCGAGGGCTTCCTGTATAACTTAAATAGAAATCCATCTACCAGAGAGAGGAAGACGGTGACCAGGTGAGCTGCATGCCCACTCAGTGTGCTGTCCAGGTGCTAAATGTTGAGAGTCAGCTTCAAGGTCCTGGCCTCCCCCATGTCTTGAATCTGCACTTGGGCTGGGTATCCCTCCAAGCTGAGGTCTCTCATGAGATAGCTTTCCAACCAGAGGACTGCCCCTGTTTGTAAGATAAGAGAGGTAGCCACCCTAAATAATAACTTTCTCCACTAGTGTTTAAAACCATTCTAGCTGGCAGTGCTGATATGCGTCTAGCTCTTCTCCTCAAAAACCCTGTAGTTCTTCATTTGCTCGCTTCCTCTACAGTCTCTCAGGCCATTTCCACACGAGACTGTTATAGCGCTATTATTCCACTTTCAACATCCTATGGAATCCTGGGGTTTGCAGTTTAGGGAGGGGCCTCAAAGGCCCTTCTCTAAACTGCAAAGCCCAGGATTCCATAGGATGTTGAAAGTGGAATAATAGCACTATAACATCTAGTGCGGAAATGGCCTCAGTTGCCTTTGTGGTGTTTCCTCAGGGCCAGCGATACTATTAGGCAGGGTATAGTGGCTCATAAGGGCAGCAGGCTCTGTCAAGTGGAAGGCTGGCGCAAGCTGTCAAAGAACCAAAATGGGTGTGTGCCACATGGCCTCTTCTTTTCCTCCTACATGATCTTGCTGCTTTCTGGTACAGCAGAGGCCACTGTCCCACTGGTACTGTTGGCAAAAGTTCAAATATTTGCCTGGTCGGATTCTGTAGGGGATGCCAATCTGTCCTTCATCTCAGACAGCATTTTGCTGGCTGTCTCTGCCCATCCACACTAAGATGGTGAGCAAACTTCACATGACTTCAGCAGAACATTTTCTTTATGCAGAAGACAGACATCCTTGTTATGATTCATCTCATGCTCTCCTCTTCCTTGGAATGAGAAGATGGTTCAATCATTGCCACCCATCTGCTAAAAGAAACTAAAAAAAGGGAGAATTGCTGGTTTCTCTTTTAAGACTGAGAGAATGGCTAAGAGGCAGCTAATTATTCCCTTCACCCACACCCACCCTGCTGATTGCTAAACCATGAAATGGGCCCCTTAGACTGCTTCAAGCAATGCTGACAAATAAGGTTCACATCCCTAGAAAGACAGTCCCCAGTCAAATGCAAGACGTTATGCAGATATACTTCCAAAGGCAGATACAAAACTGATTATATTTTACCAGTGGGCAGGAGCCGCTTTAGAGTCGTTTTTAGACACCAAGAATCCAAAAAATGAACCTTGGGGAAATAGACACAATTCAGTTAATCAACTGCCACTCCTTGTAATAGCAGAATCAGGTAGTGAATGCCAACAGAAGTAGAAGAAAAAATGGGGCCACTGGGAAGACAAGTGGGGGTTGACAGTAGGTCTGTGGAAGTACAGTGTGTGTGTGTGTGTGTGTGTGTGTGTGTGTGTGTGTGTGTGTGTGTAGCTCCAATCAGGCTATGCAGCCCTTTAAAAACCTGGCTCTGGTCCTCCTCCTCCTCTACCAGCCACTGCCTGGCCAGCTAAGGATGGATTGCAATCCAGTTTCTCAGCACCACAAACTCTTTCCTGATGCCCCCCACCCACCCCCAAGGAAAGAGATGAGTGAGAAGAAATATAGGGCCATTATGCCAACCCGTCTCCTCTCCCTCTCCTTTCACTGACTTGGTATGGGCCCTGGGTGCTCATTCTCCCCACCGTGCCTTGGCCCCCTTCCCACACACAAACACACACACACACACACACTTTGATATTTATCATTTTTCCACTTTTGCAAGGGTCCTGCACCCCTAACCCTTGCAAATGTGAAGGGCTGACTGTATATGCCCATTTGACAAAACTAGGTTCAGCACTACAAAATCTTGCCACAACATCAAAAATGAAATGTGGAAGAGGAAACTACAACAAAATCAGATTTTGAAATTTCACAGGATTGTGCAACACTGATAGAGCAGATTGATTGATTGATCGATCCAGCAGTCTACTGTACAGCCATGATGGATGGGAAATGGCTGTTTAATGGTTAGGGAACAAGTAATGTCCAAAGTCAGACTTCAGCAGATCAGTTTAATACTCCTTTCGAACTACAGCAGTTGCAATTTCAGAAAAATTCTGATACTGGTGCTGCTGAAATCAAGTTGGGCAGTGGATGTGCAATTTCCTGTCCTGACACCCTTCAACAATCCAAGATCTTCTGCAAGCAAGGATGGAATTATTTAGGGGCTTGGATTGGACTGCTAGGATTGGGACCTGATAGTGGCCTAACTGTACCAGTGGCACCCCATGTCAAAAATGAGCATGTATATGTGGCTATAACTGCTCTTACACAGATTGCTTAGACACATATCTGCATGTTGTTGTAGTTTCTGACTTATGGCAACCCTAAGGTGAACTTATCATGGGGCTCCCTGGGAATGAGAGTGTGTGATGTGCCCAAGGTCACCCAGTGGGTTTCCATGGCCAAGTGGGGAATCGATCCCTGGTCTTCAGGGTCATCATCCCAAGCTCAAACCACTATGCCATGCTGGATCTTTACATATCTGCACACCTCCAGGGAATTTAAGAACATCAAAAGAGCGAAGCTGGTTCATGCCAGAGAGCTACCTAATACAGTATTCTTTTTACACAGTAGCTAAGCAGTTGCCTATGTAAAGCCTACCAGCAGGACACGAGAGTGACAACATCCTCCCACACATTCTCCCGGGCAGCTGATAGATGCATACTGTCTGTCATACTGAAGGATCATATATCTGTCTGATTAGAGGCCATAAGCAGCCCCATCCTCCATGCATTAATCCAGTCCTCTGTTAAAACTGTCCGAGTTGGCAGCAATCACCACTTTGTGTGGTAGTGAATACCATAGTTTAACTCTGCATTGTATTATCAAGTGCTTTCTCTCGTCAGATCTAAGAGGATTTGTCATTGTTTGGATTGTTAAGGCCTTATTGTGTTACTTGGGAATCTTAGATTGTTATGTTTTCTATTGCATGGCAGCTACTCATTTCAAATATCGATGCAATTGGTGGTCAATTTCCAGTTTCCTGGGCTCTCTTATGCAGCTTTAAACTGACTTGAACAGGGCAGCCCTTTAAACGGAGATCATAGCTTCAGGCTACCTGCAGCTACAGCCTGACTAAACCACCTTTTATCTGTCCACCTCACCCGCCTACTCTCATGTGTGGTTGGAACGTGGTGAGTGCTTTGGAAACCTCATTCCAATTCAAAATGCTTTAGACTAGGCCAAGGATGGGTTCAGTCAGGACTGAGGGGGGTGGGTGCAACTTGGCCACCCAACAAAACAAGGAGCCCCTTTCTTTAGTTCTTTGTGTACCGTTGGCCACTGGCCTGAGTCTGCCATATTGTACACCAAAATCCACCCACTACTATGCACAAGTCCTAACAGAGGCAGTAGCAGAACCCACAGTGTTGTTATCTGCTGCGGGGCCCATACAACTTATTGTTGAAAGCAAAGAGGCATCAATGCTTGTATAGGATGACTGGTGAGAGGGAATTCTAGACAGCATGCTTGCTCTTTTGTTTCACCTATCTGTTTCTTTCTTTGATCTGTGTAATCAAGCCTTTTTGCTTTCTTCTCTCGTCTCCCAAAAATTAATTAGTCCTTTCTGTCCCTTTATCTAGAAGGGAGCATCTATGAGACACCTGCATCAGGATGACTTAGATCCACTCACAAGAGCCAGCTTTTAGGGGCTCTTCTACTGAAATTGAGGTAATCTTTTATCTATCTCCTTTCCTATTCCAAAATGGTTTTCCTGAAATAATAAATGTAAGGGTTTTTTTTTTCTTTTTTGCTTTACAAAAGAATCCTGAGTACTTTTCTCCTATCCATTACCACAAGCTCATATTGCACTGGCTATGCTATCACTCCATGATATAGATACCAAATATCCCTACACTTAAAAGCAGCTGTGAGACCAGTAGCAGCCAAGAATATAGATTCTTGCTTATAGAGTGCAAACATCACTATTGTTATGTTAGCCTGTTTACTGGGGGTACCAGGAGGGACACCAAAATGTGCTCAACTATAGGTGGGGAAAATTAACTCAGAGCACTGCTTTAGCGTTACGAGAGGCAGAGTAACTTAGCAGGATCTTGTAACCCAATGTTTAAGGGGTCAGGCCAAGTCAAGGAGCAGACCAGTTTGAAAATAATTGAGATTTTATTAAATTCAGACAACCAGTGTATGCAACACACTCACACAAGTAGCTGAGGAAAATAAAGGTTGGAGTGGTATAGAAGGATTTTGAGAGGGATTGTTGAATTGGGTGATACGACACCTGTCCTGAAGCCCGGAAGAAGATAGAGAGTGATGCTGGGGTTCGGTGTGGCTAGCACGTGGGGCTGAGGGGAAGCTCACCAAGCAATGCGGCAGCAAGGCGGTTGGAACTCGGGAGTGATCCGAGGAAGGTCTCGGAATCGGGGGCTTTTATAGGGAGAAGTGTGACTGCAGGCTATGCCTTACTCGGGGATAACAATGAGTTTTGGGTGCGAGACAATGTCTCCGAAAGGTCAATTTAGCATGATTGAGTTAAGTTCGAATTGACAAAGAGGTAGACTGTATGCAGATGCTCAGTGCTTGGCCTTTAAGCTTCTAGCTTGCCAAGTTACCTGCTCGGGGCAGGGAGTCCTTTGTAAACAGCGTGCATACATAATGAGGGTGTTTGCAGAGAGGTCTCCTAAAGTGGTGATCTGGCCATTTCTGGCCTGCCTGTATTGTCTTGGGATATTGCAGTGTTTGATGGCCGAGCCTAGTTCTGGGCTTGTCCGGGGGCCTCACAAACACATGGAGAGGGGTGGTAAAATAAAGCCGAATTACTGATATCAAAGAGATATCTAGTGCTATCGCCATGTAGGCCTAGACCGCAGTAACAGGTACTATGTTTGTTAGTTACTGAATTCTGGGTTGCTTATGGCAGGATTGGAAAACCTTTGGCCCTCCAGATGTTCATAGACTCCATTGCCCATTAACCCCAGTCAGCATGTGCAGTGGTTAGTCCAATAACTTCAGGAACTGCAACTTCCTCTTCTCTCCTCCCTTTCCTGCCTTATGCTCTGATAATTGTGGTTCTTTTTTGACTCCTTGCACTGCATTCACCTTGATGTGCTTTGTTATAGGTTTTCATGGAAAACATTGCTTTTCAGCACTTTATTTCACTGATAGGTAATGTGATCATTTTGGGGGGAGTTGAGGAAGGCAAGAATCTATTACTGTAAAAAGTGTCCTTGCAGACCAGAGAAGGTGGGATCCTTCTTTGTTGGTTGTGCCACCATCTGGTATGACTCATTGGGCAGAATTGATAGAGGCAATTAGAGACAGCAGGTCAACAGCATGGTGCCTAGAACCAGACATTGAGACATGTGTCAGTGAAGCCTGGAAGTTCTTTCAATTCAGCTGTCACAACAGTTATTTATTTTTACACTCGTAGGCTCTGTCATCAGTCTAATCTGACACAGTGGCTTTAGAGAGATGAATCAGGAATGCAGAAGGACCTTAACAGATTAGAGAGCTGGGCCAAAACTGACAAAATGAGTTTCAACAGGGAGAAATGTTAAGGTACTACACTTAAGCAGAAAAAAAAATGCACAGATGTAGGATGGGTGAAACCTGGCATGACCACAGTATACGTGAAAAATATCTAGGAGTCTTAGCAGACCACGAACTGAACACGAATCACCAGTGTGATATGGCAGCTAAAAAAGCCAATGCAATTCTAGGCTGCATCAATAGGAGTATGGTATCTCGGTCAAGGAAAGTCAGAGTTATCACTCTGTTCTGCTTTGGTCAGACCCCACTTGGAATACTGTGCCCATTTCTGGACACCCACAATTCAGGAAGGATATTGACAAGCTGGAATGTGTCCAGAGAAAGGTGACCAAAATGGCAAAAGACCTGGAAGCCATGCCCTGGGAGGAGAGACTTAGGCACCTGGGTATGTTTAACTTGGAAAAGTGAAGATTAAGAGGTGACATGATAACCATGTTTAACTATTTGAAGGGATATCATGGAGGATGGAGCAAGCTGGTTTTCTGCTGCTCCAGAGCTTGGAGACATAGCAATGGCTTCAACCTATAGGGAAAGAGATTCTACCTAAACATTAGAAAGAACCTCCTGATAGTAAGAACAGTTCAACAATGGAATATGCTGGCTTGGACTGTTGTGGAGTCTCCTTCCTTGTAGGTTTTTAAACAGAGGCTGGATGGCCATCTTGGGAGTGCTTTGATTGTGTATTCCTGCATGGGAGGAGTTGGGCTGGGTGGGTCTTGTGGTCTCTTCCAACTCTATGATTCTACAGGAAGTCCTGGATTAAGCATCACCTCTGCCACAAGTTTCACCCCAAGTGTGTGTGCATATGTGTGTGTGCAGGAACATGCAAGAGGACACTTTAGATGCTTTGGACTACAACTCCCACCAGTCCTTTACCACTGACAGTTCTGGCTGGAGTTTCTGAAAGGTGAAATCCAAAACATCAGGAGAGCAAAAAGCATAGCTCATATTATTATCTGTTGTTGTTTGTTATTTTGGAGGGCAGCATCCAGAATTCTCAGTCATCCACAGAAGTGAAGTTTCCAAGCCAAGGTCAAAGGTTCTGCATCTCTGAGAAGCTCAGTATGGTGTGTGTATTCCTATCCACATAGATAATACACATGTGCACTCAACATCATATTGAGGTTCTTGGAGAAGAGCTTAATAAAAACATAATGATATATAGCCTAAAATTTGGCTAGCAGAATCATAGACTCAGAAGGTCCCGCAGAGGCCCTGTAGTCCAGCCCCCAGTGATACAAGAAAGCCATTGCAATAGGATGCTTGATGACAACCCATCTCAAGCTGATAGGCACAATTTAAACCTCCCTGCATCCAGCCTTCTCCATCTCCCATTGCTTCTTCCATCTCACTCCTTCAAATAACAGAAAATGCCTCCCGCACTGAATAGCCTGTGTGAGCAGCTACAACTCCCCCGTGTCAGCTATGTTACCTCTTTCTCCTTAGGCCCTCCATTGCTCAACTAACTATCTCTCAGCCTTCTTTCCTCCCACTTTCTATGCAGATCTTACCTCCAATTCACCTACGTTGGGAGCCTACAAAGTTTTGTTTGGATAACCTGTTCTTCTGTCCACTCCAGTTTTGTAAACTGCTGGAAGTGGTTTTCAGACCTGAGGTGGAGAGCCCAAGCTCAGTGGGAAACATGTGTATTCAGTGAAGAAGGAGAGCCTAGGCTCAGTCACAGGCATCTCCTAGTAGTTCTGGGTGGAGTTTGAAAGAGTTAGTGGTGGTTCTGCTAGCTGAGAATTTTTGAAAGTTACAGTCCAAGAAAGCGAGTTTTTAAAGAGGTTTTAAAGCTCTGGTTCTGAAACCTTGGAGAGCCACTTTTTGTTACTGGAAATATAATATATGGTTAGAATTTAGCTGATAGAAGGACCTGTCTTCTGATGGTAAAAAGGCATTTTAAAACAAGGTTCTATCCCAGAAGAAAACAGAGATGCTACAAGCTAAACTTGGGACTGTTCACTTGCAAAGCATATGCTCCCCTGAGCTTGAGTCCCTTTACATGATACATCTAGCTCACTAGCTGTCTATATTGACTGGCTGAGGCTTTTCAGGGTTTTCAGGCAGAGCTTGAAAAACTTATTTCTGGGCTGCAACTCCTAGTGGCCGTGATGGCTAGGGATTCTGAGAACTGTAGTGCAAACTGTTTTTACAGATGTGAAAAATAATCATGTAAGAGTGCAATTTTCAAAATGGCCAGATATCTGATTGTATGAATTATCTCTTTTGTAGCCCCCACAGCTATGTCTCTCCCATTAGTACTGCATGTCATGTAGACCCTTCAAGAGTACCACATGATCATGAGTCATAGGATCAGTTCTGGTTACTCCATTCTGAGGATGGGGACAATACTGTGGGTTTAGTAGTCCTTGCTGGGATTAGCCAGACCCCAATCCCTGACTCTTTTGGCTTGTAAAATCAAGAAGGGATGGGTTGACTGAATGGGCACAGGGAATGGGAAATGCCTTGTTGAAGAGGGAGTGGTATGTCTTCTCCTGCAACTGTCTTCCCTGCACCTGAAGAATTTTTTGTCATTACCACCATTGCTAATATCCAGTTCATGGACACAGGCAATCAGAAGGGTTGTCTCTGACCAGCTGCAGATGTTCCTGGATGAAGCAGGTTGTCAAGTGGCATTTTGGTCCGACTTCAGAATGGGATGCACTGAAAGAGGCACGGCAGAGTCCAACTCCCTGCCTGTCTCTCTCTGCCAGCAAAGAAGGGGGGGCGAAGGTACTTGCCCTAGGAGGAAGAGGAGGAGGAGGAGGAGGAAGAGGCGGGGGCGGGGGTGGCAGCGGAGAGTGTCCAACACAAACAACTAATGGAAACACTTAGCCGAGCCAAGTCAAAGTCTAGTCCAAAAGGTCCAGGAAGCCACAAGTCCATCCAGAGGTGTCAAGGGAGCCAGAGCACAAGTTCAAGAGGCTTGCGTAGTAATTTGCTACAAACAAACAGCAAGCCACACTGACAGACTTAAATAGCCACTGAAAACAAGTCTTTCTTGTCATTATTTCCTTAATCTAGCTAAGGCAGCTTCCCTCTGAGCTGCCCATTTCAGCTTCCTCCATGATTGGGGGCTAAGAGGCACAGGTGACTGTAATTCCTCCAAATCACTGCTGATTCCCTCTCTCTCTGGGGCTGGCTGGGGCAACTCTGCCTCTGCTGATGGGGATGTTTGCAGGCTGGTTTGGTCAATCACTGGCTTTGTTCCTGGCACAATCAGTTGCTCCTCGACCTCCGTGCTGTCATCTATCACACTAACTTTGATTTTCTTTAAGTGGAAGGTGCACTACTCCAGTGTGATTATCCTTGACCCCAATGGTATCCTCCGGGAATGGTTTAAGTAGGCTGGGAGTAGAAGGTTTGGAGTTGTTGTGTGCCCCCAGAAAACCCTGTGATAGGTTTGACTTAGTGTCACCGTAAGTTGGAAATGACTTGGAGACACAAAATGACAACAACAGTAAATTGAGCCTGAATGCCCCTTACAAACCAGAATGTCCAAACTGAAGTTATCTTACTTTGGCCATATCTTGAAATGACATGATTCAAAGACAAGAATCCTTGGGAAAATGGGAAGCAGTTGGAAAAGACAAAGACTGCATTACAGATGGATAGGCTAAATCAAGAAAGCCATGGCCCTGAGTTTGCAAGACTAGAGCAGAGCAGCTGGTGACTCTCATTCATAAGGTTGCCATAAATGATGTCAGCTCAACAGCAATTAACAGGTCATTCCTAAGGGAAGGTGGTAGCAACTACTGGAGAACAGGAAGGAACAATGTTGTTGTGTGCCTTCAGGTTTTTTCCAACTTAAGGCAACCCTAAAGCAAGCCTATCACAGGGTGTTTGTGGCGAGATTTGCTCAGAACAGGGTTTGCCTTTGCTTTTCTCTGAAGCTGAGAAGGTGGGATTTGCCCAACTGGGTTTCCATGGCCAAGCAGGTATTCAAACCCTGGTCTCCAAAATTCTAACCCGTCCTTCAGACCACTACACCAGGGCCATTTCCACACTAGACTGTGATAGCACTATTATTCCACTTTCAACATCCTATGGAATCCTGGGGTTTGCAGTTTTGGGAGGGGCCAAGGTCCCCTTCCAAAACTGGAAACCCCAGGACTCCATAGGATGTTGAAAGTAGAATAATAGCGCTATAACAGTCTAGTGCGGAAATGACCCACGCTGGCCCTTTTCAAAGGAATACTACACTGATTTTTATTTTACTTTATATTTAGTGTGCTTATCATGCTGGAAACTAGATTGATAAAAACGGCAATATTTCAAATGGGGCTATCTGCAATGGAGCATCAGACTAACCGAGTTATAACTAAGTTACTTGCAGGAGGAGGAAATGGACAAGATTTTTCCTCAGAGCTTTCATTGGAAACTCAGGCATAAGTTGTACCAAAGATGGGAAGAAATTATTATATATAATTACTGATGTATAGGAAACAAAGTATCTATCTGCTAAATATTACCATATATTTGCTATGTATTTAGAAATAAATAATATTTAGTTATTTATGCAAATTGTATTCAATGTCCTCGATGGAGTCCAATATGACCTGTTAGGTTATGTAGCTTTACTTTTATCTAGCTATGTAGCAGAGGTGCTAGCTAAGAAACACCTTTTTACTGAATTTCTGTGATCAATAACAGGACACTGGGAAGAACATCTAATGCTCGTTGGGCACTTTATTGGCTCTGCTATATAGTAATGTAACAGCAGCCCTCTACTGGATACAGGCAATATGCAATTGTGCAATTCTAATTCCCACAGACGTAAGTCTACTTATGAAAATCTAGGACCCAACAGGATTCCAGCACATACTTTCAATATTAAATACAATTGTAGTGTATTTTTCAGCCTTCTCCTTTGTGATTCACTTAACTCATAGGCTAGTACCTGCTACTTTCATAGTTGTTTTCAGATTATCATTTGAGCTGAATGAGTGGAGGAGGTATTGTAAAGTGACATCACATGTTTTGTTTATTTTGTGCTTGCCTGTAATGAGAACAGAATGGCTATTTATGCATTACCAAAAAGGAAGACATGCATTGCCATGAAAAAAGACATATGGCATTCGCTCATTTCTATCATAAGTACCAATATGATGATGATGATGATGATGATGATGATGATGATGATGATGATGATTGTACAAGGCATGTCACCATGGTAGGGAAGACTGTGTCTAGGTATCGGGTGGCCAGTAGCGCCTGCCACTAGTATGGGATTTAGAGTAGCCATAGTAGAGACAAAGGAAGAAGATTCGAATCTGGCACCAAGATCTGGGAAACATCTGCAGAGAGATGAGGGAGCTTCAGCCTGGGAACAATGCATGGGAGAGTCTGGGGCAAATCAGCTTTGTTCTATCCTATTCTTTCAGTCTGAACACTGGTGGTGTACTACAGTACCAATAAATTATGCTTTCCTGCAAAGCCTTGTGACTGTGGTTCATTCCTGGCACTAGATGGTCAGACTCTTTGTCTATAAACTGGCCTTTGGCTGGACAATCCCTCAACCAGGCAATGTCTTCACAAGGCTCATGACGAGGAACTGGCGCTTGTCACAGGCTTCTTGTCATGTGTCTTCAGTTTGACTCCAGCCTTACTGTGACCCTCTCCCAGGGGTTTCTTGGCAAGATATTTTTCAGCGGAGTTTTGCCATGGCCTTCCTCTGAAGCTAACAGGGAATGTGGATTACTGAAGCATCTCAAACCATGGAGCCATATCTGACCTCCTTGGATGTTGCAGTTGGTGATATCCCTGTCTCCATGATTTCTTATCTACTGTATATATGTGTATAAGCCAACCTCATTATAGAAGTTGAGGGCAGGTCTTGGGGTCAAAATTATGGATTTTGATATGGCTAAGTTGTGGGTCATTCCATGGACAGGGGAAAGTGCCAGCACTGCTCAAAGCACCTCAAAGGCCCCTCCCTAAATGCAAACTCTAGGATTCCATAGGGTGTTGAAAGTGGAATAATAGCACTATAACATTCTAGTGCGGAAATGGCCATGGATAAGTCAACCCAAATTTTTGGGGTATATTTTTTGACTGGGATTTCTATACATGAGTATATTCAATAAGTATTGCGCTTTCCCCATTCCAAAGACTGAAATACAAATCTAAGGCTTAGTCATTGATCTTAAGAGCTTAAATTAGAACATGGTGGTATATTTGGTTCCATCCTTTTGCCTTTGGCCTGAGCCACCACTGGAATGCAGTCCCCAAAAACATACCTGAAATTGAAATTGGTTCAGGAGCTGAAAGAGCTTGATATTGTGCCACTCATTTTTCCTTCTAGGCTACTCAGTATTAATCACAGAGCAGCATACTATGAAAACAGGAATTCCAAATCATGCCAAAATGGTTATTAATAAAATGTATTCAAATCTTAAACAGAGGAGGTAATTATTAAGTGTAAGAACATACTGAAGGGCTTGAAATAGTTACACATAGTTGTCACTTTCACTCTGCTTCCTTCTCAAATATTATATCTGTGAAGAAAAGCAAACCTACATGCTGTGTTCAGTAATCAAATGAGTATTTTAAACCAGTGGCTTATTATTCATATGAAGTTCAAGTTGTCATTTACTTCTTAAAGAGCTGTTTGTTCTGGGAAACTAGTTTTTCCAGTACTGAAAACTGAAAAACTTCCCACAACAGGTCTCAGATAGCAAGAACTAGGTGACAGCTGTAACTCAATATTGGTATATAGTCATCCCTGCACATTTGCTAGGGTTAGGGGCACAAGACCCCAGCGAAAGTGGAAAAACTGTGAATAACTCTAGGCCCTCCCAACCATATTTGACATACAAAAAAAGTATGATCACAATATTCAACCTACCATGGATTCCTTTGAGGCACCAGGGTTCCTTCATAAGGCAGAAGTGGGGGGCTGGTGGGGCTTACTGCCACCTCCACTGCTGCCCCACACTATTTTTAATAGAGACTTACAAGCCTCATTTGCAGTTTCTCAGTCTCACAAGGCTTGCAATCTCTATTAAAAATGACATAGGGAGGCAGCAGGGGTAACAGCAAATAATCCACGAATAATCAAATCTGCAAAAGTGAACCTCGCAAATGTGGAGGGCTGACTGTACTACACAGCCTTACATATAGAAATTCCCAGATTAAATCTTCTGCAGAGCCAGATCTACCACTGGGCAGAGTGAGGCAGCTGCTTTAGGAAGATGATTTGGCCTTTGCATGCCTTGCGGGAATGTCTGTGCTATGGCTGTCTCAGCTTCATAGCTAGGCAAGTGGTTGTTCCTGACTCTGGAGTACTGACCCAGCCTCAGCTAGTGACCACTTAAATTTCCAAGACTCCCTGATGCTTGCATCCACAATCCAAGCCATGGTGGTCTTGCACACATTCAGTGCTCTGGTCTACTGACCTGCTGGTAACACAAGCACCACCATCTCATACCTGCATTCCATGCGTTCTCAGCCCCAAAACACTGGTTTTCTATCCTCTGGGTACAGTACCTATGAGACTTCACTGCCCAAAATCTCCATACAGCGCCAACACCCCTCTGTGGCTCAGCTCCAATTCTGGCTGGCAGGGTCCAATGGCTAACCTTTCTGTTTAGTTTCCTCCCCAAAATGCAGGAACTCCATGACTCCATTTGAAATCCAAAACCACCCAAAAAATGTTGTTCCGGGTTTACCAATCCCACAGACTGCCAGCCACCACTGTATGCTGTTTCAATATGTCAGGCGCCTGCAGAGAAACCTGAAACCCAAAGAATGCTGCCCTATCCACACCAATGAAAGCACGTTTTTCTAGATATAAGGAGATGGGGGTGGTACTCACAGATCCACCCCTCCGAATATTGCAAGAACCATGTTTATGAACTCTTTGAACCAAAGGAGAGGGGAAATCACTCTCCATCCCATGCATTGAACTCTCTGAATCAAAGGAGTTATGAACTGTGCTGTGATTTGCCAGAATTCGACATTTCCTCTTTGCTTCTATTAAAGGAGTGCTACTGAATTGAACCTTATTTCTTTTGAAATTTGACTTCTCTGCATTTTGAATTTTGAAACTCCAGTTGCTGGAGTGGAATTTGCATATCCCTTTGTATCTTGTGTGTATTTGTTGTTAGAATTTCTTTCCTTTATTTTCTTTCTTTTCCCTGTTTGTAAACTTAATTGACAGTATCTTTACTAAGCTGACCATCCCACCATGGGATTAGCTGATAAGAATAATCGAGGGAAAATAGCTCTCACCCTAACCCCCTTTCCTAAGTGTATTCCTACCTACTCCATATCCCATCCTCCAAAAATCACCGAATTCACGAAATTGGAACCTGGTGCATGGAACCTTTCCCAGAGAAAAATGAAACTTCGGCCATTTCCGCACTAGCCTGCTGTACCGCTATTATTCCACTTTCAACATCGTATGGAATCCTGAGGATTGCAGTTTAGAGAGGGGCTGGGAGGCCCCTCCCGAAACTGCAAACCCCAGGATTCCATAGGATGTTGCAGGTGGAATCATAGTGCTATAACAGTCTAGTGTGGAAATGGCATGCAGATTCCTTTGGGGGGGATTGTTACAGCCCCGCACACCCCAAGATTGATATGGTTTAATTGGCAAATATTATTTAATTGGCAACTACATTAATTGGTATTGATATAAAATGTAGCCTGAGGTGACTGGAAGGTTAAGCTGAACAGAGGAAAATGACTGACTGTAAACATGAGATTGCAAGGCAGGTCAGCCTAAGACCCCTCTAGGCACAACCAAAGTCATTGTCAGGCAGATTAGAAGGCAGCTCTGGAGACAATAGACTTACGCTGATGTCTCTGTGCAGAAAAGGGATGTTCCCACCAAACTGTGATTGTTTTAAGCCTGAATGTTTCCCTGCTTTGACTCCCAAACCTTTCCATAATACAGAGTTATTATGACACTCATTACCCCTTTGTCACCTAAACACTGAGACCATTAATACCGTCTGGACCTCATTGTGTTGCAACTCCCCTTGTCCACTCAGCTGGGGGAGTGATTCACACCCATGCCTTCAGGGTAGTCTTTGGATGTAACAACCCTCAGTTCTGAGTGGTTGAGTGCAGTCTCTCATCTTGCTGAATGCCACACTGTCACCTAGATTCCCAAGTGAGAACTGTCCTTATGTGTTTACCTAAGTCACATTGCTACCCTCCATGCTTCCCTCTGGACTGGTAATTATCACCTGAACCCTAAAATTTCTCTATCCACAAGTTTCCTCCCTTTATCTTTCAGCTAATCCTTGTGTGAATGTGTGAGTGCTTGAATCTTTTTGCATGTATGTGTGTGAATCTTTCAATAAAACACATTTTTAGTTTACATTTTGGATTTTCTTGCTAGTTCTTTCCTGTCTGACTCCATAAACCAGAGCTTTCCAAACTGTGTGTCATGACACATTAGTGTGTCAGCTGCAGTGTGTAGGTGTGTCACACAAATGTAACAGGTAGAGGGGCTGCTTCTCCCACTGCCATGATGGGGCAGGCCTGAGTGAAGAATCACATTGGCTTTCTTGATTGCCACGTCACACTGCTGACTCGCATTCAGCTTGTAGCCCACCAAGACTCCTAGATCCCTTTCATGTGTACTGTTATCCAGCCATGCGTCCCCCATCCTATATTTGTGCATTTCATTTTTTCTGCCTATGTTCAGGACCTTACATTTCTCTCTGTTGAAATTCACTTTGTTAGCTTTGGCCCAGCTCTCCAATCTGTCCAGGTCCTTTTGAATTTTGATCCTGTCCTTTGGAGTATTGGCAGCCCCTCCCAATTTGGTATCATCTGCAAATTTGATCAGCATGCCCTCTACTCCTTCATCCAAGTCACTGATGAAGATATTGAATAGCATTGGGCCCAGAACAGAACCCTGTGGCACCCTCCAGTCACTTCTCTCGAGGAT
The DNA here is from genome assembly GCA_948472985.1 of Iguana delicatissima. Lineage (NCBI taxonomy): Eukaryota > Metazoa > Chordata > Lepidosauria > Squamata > Iguanidae > Iguana > Iguana delicatissima. The sequence continues at coordinate 740,538 of CAOKZL010000286.1, read as the reverse complement.
GAAAAGCAGCCATTGGTGAGCACCCTTTGAGTTTGGTCGGTCAGCCAATTACAAATCCACCTGACAGTAGCCCTGTCCAGCCCACATCTTACTAGCTTCTTTGCAAGAATGTCATGGGGAACTTTGTCAAAGACCTTACTGAAATCAAGATTTGCTACGTCCACAGCATTCCCTTCATCTATCAAGCTTGTAACTCTATTGTAAAAAGAGATAAGATTAGTTTGGCATGACTTATTTCTGAGAAATCCATGTTGACTTTTAGTGATTATGGCATTGCTTTGTAAGTAGTTACAAACTGACTGCTTAATAATCTGCTCAAGGATCTTTCCTGGTATTTCCTGGCAACTTTAAGTTGCCATAACTCAAAATTTCTTGAAGGTACACAACAAAGTGCCACTGCCAGGGGAGGTTCTTTCTAGCCATCATGTTTCTCCTTTTTGAAAACTGACTTATGGTGGCCCTAAAGCAAGCCTATCATGGAGATTTTTTTGACAAGATCTGTTGTCTTTGCCTATCTGAGAGAATGTGACTTTCCTGAGCTCACCCAGAGGGTTTCCATGGCCAAGTGAGGATTCAAACCCTGGTCTCCAGAGTCATAGTTACTACTGCTGTATCCCTTTTGTCAGGGATGCAGCAGTGGGGGGATGCAGGTGCCAAAACTGCTCCCTCGTTTGCAAACAAGGGGTGCAGCAGGAGGGGGTGTTGATCCAAGGGACATGGCAGCAGGCATGTGTGAGTGCCCAAACTTCCCCCTCGTTTACAAATGAAGGAGCAGTTTTGGCCCCTGCACCCACCCCCTGCTGCCTCATCTCTGTTGCTGTTGCTGCTGATAATGATGATGAAGCGCTACAGCAGGGTTTTGTGGACCCCCAATTAAGAAACATTGCTCTAGAAGACTATTTGCCCAGGCTTCCAGTCATGCTCACCAGCTCACTATGGATTACCAAAAGAATCTCTGCCAGGGATGTAGCAGAGGCAAACCAACATTTACAGGGCTGAAAGGCTGGGACTTCTCCATTAGTGGGGACAATGATTGATGTCACCTCCTACCTTTCAGAGTGATTCTAACTTTTGCTGTTGAAGTTTTTAAGAAGAATATAATGATGCACTAAACTCATGAGTCCTTTGCTGAGCTGGGGTGGGATGATGCTCTGTGACTCAGAGCTCCATCTTCTTTGCTCGGCATCATCTCACTACTGTTCAGTTGTGGATGGCTTCCACATGTCATTGCATCTGTTCTTTTTAAGAGTAAATTTCCAGGCAATGCCAGAATCACTGTCTTACTGGAGCTATCCCTGTGGCAGTGCTAGCAAAGCACTGGGGAGCGTATTTGTCTTGAATGGGCAATGAAAAGTGATTAGCTTTACAAAAGACTGCATGAACCTGGTTTATTCATACAGAGCAATGCAGCTGCCTGCGAATTTGGACTTCTGTTGGGAATGCAACTCTAGAGGCTGTGATGCGTGCCCACCCTTCAAAATTTACCATTATACAAGTGGTCTCTATGGTATGGATTTTATTTTTTTAATTTTATATTTTATTCCAGACATTTTATCTGTACATATTCCACTGTGACATTACCATATTCAATTTGTTTCCATATATAAAAAAAACCATATGCATAAAGAAGAGATAAATTGTCTATGCACATTTATTTACGTTTACAACTCTTTTACCATGTATCTTATCTACTATATAAAGTCAAAGTTTGCCTGTGAGTCTGTCTGTCTGTCTGTCTGCGTCAGGCAGGCGAAGACCTCATACGATTGGCTGTGTGAGGCGAGAAGACCTCATGCGGTTGGCTGGCTGTGAAGATTCTATGGAATCCTGGGGTTGGCAGTTCAGGGAGGGGCCTTTAGAATTCTCAGGCAGAGAGCTCTTGGGCTTCAAGCCGGTTGCTATGGAGATGAGGCCTAGCAGTATGAAGGGCAGTGTATTCCATCAGAAACCAAACCCTCTGTATGTTAACAACTCTCAATACAAATTGGATTGGGCAATATGGGGAAAAGTTACAGGTACTGGAATAGGCCAGTTACTATAGAGATGAGGCCTAGCAGCAAGGAAGAGGACAGTGTATTCCCTCAGGAACCAAATCTCTGTATGTTAATAACTCTCAATGCAGATTGGATTGGGGACTATGGGGAAAAGTAACAGACACAGGGTATCAAATCTGTGTATTTCAACCACATCTAATTCCTAAGGTAAGGTTAGGTAATTCCAAACGTATTTCTAGCAAATGCTATTTCTGAGAAAATAAAATCCCAGGCAATGCCGGATAAATATGCTAGTAGTATATAAAATCACTATTTCCCTCCCATTCAATATTAAGCATATTTTATCTTGTTTCAATATTGTAATCTCCCCCTGCCCTCCCATCTTTCCATTTCCCCCCTTTCCCTCTGCCTACTATCCTTTTTCCATGCTTTCCTCAAGTCCAAGCCACTTTCAAATATTCTTACCAAACCTACAGTTTATGAAGTATCCTTTTGTTACTGTGTGTCTAGAGTCCTTACTTTATGCTTAGAATTCCTAATGTTTAAAAGGTTTTTTGTCTAAATATACATTAATCTAATTTTAATTATCTAAAACACATTCCCTAGCTAAATTCTATCATTCTTTCCCCACCTTGATACAGAACTACTGTAGTGAGTCAATTCTTGTTTTCTTTCTTATTTGCTGTGATCACCTTCCTTTTACCCACTCTATAACTGACTTCCAGTTCCTTTCAAACTGTTGGTGTGATGCTCCTTTCATCGAATTCGACAGCTTCTGCATTTCCAAAAGATCTGAAACTTTTAATTTCCAATCTTCCATTGAGAGTTCTTCTTTTTTTTTCCAATATTGTGCATCACATAGTCTTACTGCTGTAACTAAATACAGTATAATTTTCCCGTGGTATGGATTTTAAACCCTCAAGAGTTGCTGTTTGTGGAGAAGCTGTGGCTCCAACATTCCAAATTTCAGCTATTATTTGTGCTTGCCAAACAGCCCATAAATGGAGGTGTTTGTAATAAAATAGGCGGCCCAGCCATTACAGTACCCACCCACAGATCTTGTTCAGTGCCTTGAGATCATAAATGTGAACCTATGGAGGAAGAGCTGTCGAGATTCCACAGAAAGTGGCCTCAGTAACCTTTTTCTCTCTGCTTTGGACAGAGGGCATGCCTGGTCTCTGCAGCAGCCATTCAGATAGCCAAGAGAATCCAGTTCTGTCTGGGAATCCTGGAACCGGTGAGAGCCGGAGGTTATAGAGAATATTCAGGGACACATAATTAAAATATTCTTCTTACGTTGAGATTTTGGAAACTCCTTTGACCAGCAGGTATGTATCCAACTTTCTGTAACTGTAATATGACACCCCTTATGTTTTCATACTGTACAGTTGCTTCCAAAATCTAGCAATTATACAATACTGAAAGTATTTTTTTCTTTTTTTTGACAAAGTAACTCTTTTAAAGGCCAGAAGGACTTTTCTGTTCTTAGAAGGAAGGTCAGTGTAGACCAGATTCAGACCAAGGACAACTTCCACTGAAATCTGGTGGTGTTCATTCATGCAATGCTAAAGCAGTATTTGGTATTACATGTGAACCAGCCTATTGAACTTTGCACCCTTGAAACCCTTTCTCTGTTTGCAGGTCTACAGTTCTGACTCCTTGAATGACATACTGCTACTTCAGACTGAACAATTCATATTTTCAGGCAGCGCCTCTAAAACTTATGCTTTGATCTCTCCACCCCATACCCATCATTACTCATGATGACTAACAGTTGTGTTCAAAGTTCCCCTCAAGGCAAATGTTAACTTTTTTTAGCATTACTAGGGTGAGCCAAAATGGGGACATTTCCCTCCTTAAAATGCCAGCATCTCTGTAGGCATTTCGCATCCTTCCAACCCCTGTCAAAGGAGAAAGTTGGTTATGCAATAGAGTGTGAATCTGATGCCACCTGGTGGTAGCAGGATGGTGATTTGACAGGTGAATTTGACGTTTTTGAACTTGTGGTTACATAAGACAATTCCTTTGATCGAGAGCCAGAGGGGGAGAATTATGTCCATGGACCAGGTGGCCTGCCACAGCGTACCTGTATTCATTCCCTGCTGGTCTTGCTTCAGGGCAGCCCCTGACACCTAGAACCTACTGGCACTGATTTGTGCCCACCAGATGAAAACAAGCTTCCATTTAAAATTTTCCATAATCTTCTTGAGCTACAATAAATTCAGCCTTCCAGGCGATAAGGGGATATTTTAAATGCTAATTAGTAGATGCTTGCCATCATATAAAACCACAGGTGATATACTTTGTTTGCAAAGGACTTCTCCAAGTAAGAGGGAGAAGCGTGGAGAAAAAGCAGCCTCCATCCCACAATGTGTGGGCATGTGTGTTTGTGTTTGTATAACATACTAGTGTATACACCCAGCATTGCCCAGGATTTTATTTCCTCATAGGTAATACTTGTTAGAAAGATTTGAGATCCTGTGTCTCTAATTCCCCAAACTGTCTTGTCCAATACATGTAATTTTCCCCCATATTCCCCAATCCAATCTATATTCAGAGCTATTAACATACAAAGGCTGGGTTCCTGAGGGAATACACTGCCCTCCTCCTTGGTGTTAGGCCTCATCTCCATAGCAACTTGCCAGGCCCAAGTGTTCTCTGGCTGATAATTCTAAAGGCCCCTCCCTAAACTGCAAACCGTAGGTTCCACAGAATCTTCACAGGCCAGCCAATCATATGAGGTCTTCTCGCCTGACACAGACAAACAAACAAACAAACTTTGATATTTCTATATTAGTAGATGTTTCTCCTATCCCCTCTCATTAAGTAGCTAAAAGCCAAGCAGAAGGAAGAACATTTAGCCATATGAAAGACTGGAGGCTCTGCTGATGGAGGATGGTGTATGTGTGTGTTTCTTTTACATTAAAATAAATCAAATGTGAGAGCTGGTTTGGTGTAGTGGTCTCTGGACCACAATTCCAGAGACCTGCACAGCCATGGAAACCCACAAAGTGACCTTGGGCAAGTCACATTCTCTCAGCTTCACAGAAAGGCTATGGCAAGCTTCCTCTGAACAAATCTTGCCAAGAAAACCCATAAAAGATTCGCCTTAGGGTCACCTTAAGTCAGAAATGTAAACGAGTAAATAACATCTTAAGCCACTGAGTTGTGTTTAAGGTGCTAAGACGAGTAGTGACTGGTGGAGTGTTGGGGATTTCATTCCATGTATTGTGGTGGTGTTCTGGTTTATTGTCTTTGTCCTTGATTGTATATGTTGAGGTCCTGTCCTTCAGTGAAAAGAACATTATAAATAAACGTTGTTGTTGTTATTATTATGGATAGGCCCTATCACCTTTCTCTTTAAATCAGACATACTTTGGAAAGATTACTTTTTGGATTACAGCTTCCATTGTCCCCCATCCAGCATAATCACTGGCCATGCTGGATGGGGGCTAGCACTTGCACTAGAAACAAAAATTCCACAAATTTAGTGCAGACTTAGGACAATCAGATCCAGACAGTGCATAATCTACCAGCAAACCCTGATGTTAGAAACTTGCAAAAAGGCCCTCTTAATTACAAACATCTCTGAATTTGTGTGAACTGGTGTCGCCACAAGGCACCTTGGAGATCTGGCACATGGATGCAGTGTATGGTGGCTATAGAGGATGAAACTGCCAGTTGTTGTCTCCGGAAACTGGGACAAGAGCAAGCACTGGAAAGCATCCAATTAATTCAGCAGCAGAAAAAGAAGAGACACATCGGCAGATTTTAAAAATGTGGGTTTTTTTTACTTTTTTAAATGAACATGAGACTATTATTTCAGCATTGTGAGATTTTTTCTCCTCCTCCAGACATTGGAACTATTGCATTAATATTACTTTTCTCCCAATAAAAAATTGTGTACTTTTGAAGACATTTTCTGAGGAACAATACCGGCTGTGGGAAGTATAGCATTTTCATCTGCTGTGTCGGGCCCCTTTGTTTCCCATGCTGTTCTCAATGGAGTTTTTCACTCCATGGTGACCGTGGAGGGTAAGGGGCAAATGTGATGGGCAGCCAAGAACAGAAAGGAGGAAGAGGAAGCCTGTGGCACACGGTCTCATGGTATGGAGATGCAAGATGGAAAGAAAGACTGTCCAATGCAGAAAATTGGGGTGGTGGGAAAAGACACAGGACAGACAAGAGAAAGAATAGGAAAAGAGAAGCACATCAAGAAGCAGAAGGACTCACATAAGACTAGAGACACAAGAAGGACAGGGGAGGGTACACACAAGAAGCAAAAAACAAAGTGGCGTGGTTGGACGAGGGACACACTGTGAAGTCAGGGTGGGTGCGGAGAGAGATGGAGAGAGAGCGCACCTGCGGGGAGAGGGAGAGACAAGAAGAAGGCACGTGACACCAGAGAGGACAGCAACAAGGAGAGAGATGGACAAGAGAAGAACTAGTGGACAGGAAAACAAATTTCAAGTGGACTTTAACTGTTAGTCTGGCTCTGTTTCTTGAAAAGATGTCTAAGAATCATTCTGGTGGAGTATTGTTTTTGGCTGGTGGACTAGATTGGGGAGGGTCTTGCTTTATCATCTAATGTATAAAAGTCAAAGTTTGTTTGTCTGTATCACGCAAAGAACTCATATGATTGGCTGTATCAAGTGAAGACCCCATATGATTGGCTGCCTAAGAAGATTCTATGGAACCCTGGAATTTGCAGTTTAGGGAGAGGCCTTTAGAATTCTTAACCAGAGAGTTCTTGGGCCTCAGTCAATTGTATCTGTCTTGAATAGGCTGGTTGCTATGGAGACAAGACCTAGTAGCAAGGAGGAGGGCAGTGTATTCCCTCAGGAACCCAACCTCTGCATGTCAATAACTCTGAATACAGATTGGATTGGGGAATGTTGGGAAAAGTTACAGGTATACTGGACAAACCAGTTTGGGGAATTAGAGACACAGGATCTCAAATCTTTCTAATAAGTATTATTTATAAGAAAATAAAATCCCCGGCAATACCGAGTATATACACTAGTCATTTATATTTATAAAGATTTGTTTCCTGCATTCTTTCCATGTCTGTCTATTTATTTTTAACTTCACTTATTTCTTTTCAGAGGGTGAGTGGGTAAGAAATTGATTTTTTAAAAACTGGAGGCTATTTCAACCTCTTCCCCATGCTCAAAACAGGGATGAGGTGCAGAGGAGGGGTGACATCATGATAGGCTTTTTCACCTGCCTTTGAGGACGGTTATTAGTGCAGTGCTTTAAACAAGAAGTTGGATCACCAAAATTAAAACTCCATCGTCAGCATACGTTTTTAGCTTTTCACAGTAACAGTGGCAAATTTCCTGCTAACCTCTCTGTCTCTCCTGTTATGGAAGGAATAGACAATTTCAATAAAGTGTTGGGGTAAAGGTGGTTGAAGAGGTGGTAGATATCTTCACTTACTAATGCTATAATTTAACCACTATGTACAGTCTCTTCCAGTGAGAGTTCAGAGAGGCAGGAACTGCTGATACAACACCATCTGTCCAGCCAGGCCTGAAAGATTAAAGGAACACTCTGTTCAAGAAAGAGAACAGAAGAAAAAGAAAATGCGTGAAAGATTTGCAGTAATAGCAAAGGTTATTTTGAAGCGGGTAGAGCAGAGGTGAGATTTTTTGTGGGCTGCATTTTGTTGGGAAGTTATCTGCAGGCCTTCGACACCCAAGATGCCCTCAGTAAAACTGTTGGTTGAAAACCATTTTTTTTCCCAGCCAAAAGAAACCTTAGCAGGCTATCAAAGCTGTAGTTCTTTTCCTTTTACATATGAAAACATCTCTTCTGTTCTGCCAAGATGGCACCTGAACGCTGAAGACCTCCAGAGCAAGGGCCAATATTATTTAAATCATTAGAATCCCATTCATGCATGGGAGAACAATCCCCCTCAGTTCCACAGATACTGCCTTTTCCGTGGTAGTATTCTTTCACTGGAAATAGGACTTCAAAGTGCAGCGACAAAGCTACACTTCGATGGATTTGTAACTGGCTGACCAACTGAACCCAATGGCTCCTGGAGAGAAGTGGCTAGTAGGGTGCCACAGGCTTCTATTCTGGACCCAGTGCTAGTCAACATCTTTATCAATGACTTGGATGAGGGAATAGAAGGCATTCTTATCAAATCGGCAGATGACACCAAATAAAGAGGGGTAGCTAACACCCCAGAGACAGGATCAGAATTCAAAATGACCTTAGCAGATTAGAGATCTGGGCCAAATTAACAAAATGAATTTCAACATGGAGAAGTGTAAGGTACAAACTGCACTTGGGCAGAAAAAGTGAAATGTACAGATATCAGATGGGTGACACCTGGCTTGACCACAGTATTTGTGCCGAGCTTCCAGGCGTTTTAGGCTGTTTCTGCACTACACTGTTATAGTGCTATTATTCCACTTTCAACTTCCTGTGGAATGCTGGGGTTTGTAATTTACTGAGGCCAAAGAGCTCTCTGGCCGATAATTCTAAATGCCCCTCCCTAAACTGCAAACCCCAGGATTCCATAGAATGTTGAAAGTGGAATAATAGCACAACAACAGTTTAATGAGGAAATGGCCTTAATAAGACCACAAGCTGATGTCATGAACATGAGTCAGCAGTGTAATGAAGCAGCTTAAAAAGCCAAGGCAATACGAGGCTACCGTCAATAGAAGTATAATGTCCAGATTAAGGTAAGGACAGTGAGAGTACTATTCTGTTCTGCTTTGGTCAGACCCCACCTGAAATACTGTCGCCAGTTCTGGGCAACACAGTTCAGGAAGGTGTCCAGCTTGGTAGAAGGCCTGGAAACTGTGCCCTAATAAGGAGCGGTTTAGGAAGTTGGATACGTTTAGCCTGGAGAAGGTTAAGAGGTGACATGGTAGGCATGTTTAAATATCTGAGCGGACTTCATATGGAGGATGGAACAAGCCTGTTTTCTGCTGCTCCAGAGACTAGGACATGGAGCAATGGCTTCAAACTTCAGGAAAAGAGATTCCATCTAAACATTAGGAAGAACTTCCTGACAGTAAGAGGCGAGCAGTCTGACAGTGGAGTACACTGCTTCAGAGTGTGGTGAACTCTCCTTCTTTGGAGATTTTTAAACAGATTCTGGATGGCCATCTGCTGGGAATACTTTGATGGTGTATTCCTACATGGGCAGGAGATTAGACTTGATGATCCTCACAGTCTCTTCCAACTCTTATGATTACAGAATCATAGAGTTGGAACCAAAGTTGGAAGACCTTGTTGTCTTCCATCAGGGAAGAAGAAGAAGGGGAGAAGAGGCAAGCAGGGTTATTTTTCCACCGGCTAATAAACCAGCACTTTTTGTTTCTTCTTCCCTAACAGCAGGCTTCAAACAAGAGGGAGACAAGATAAGCAGTGAAATTTGCTCATTACATTTACATTACTTCATAACAAATCACACATCCATTGCATAAGTTATAAAACACAAGCATTTATTTAAGGATATTATGAAACTATGGGGATTCAGTGAATCTAAACTATCACAAGATAAAAACATACCAAGAGGTTTCATCTAATTACCTAACACCTTGATGAAGAAGTCCTTTCCTTCTGCTAAGAGACCAGCTATCTTTAGCTGTCACCTAGCAGCACACCTTCTGCCACAGTATCTAAACTGTTTCTGTTCTAGCTAATTGTTGTAAGACCTGTACAACAGTTTAGGAACTGTCAGAGCCTGCTTTTTCCTTTTGTCTCTGTATTCTCTTTTTCATCCTGAGGACAAGAATCATCTTACTGCTGATATTTACAGACCACTTCAAGAGTCTTTTTGGCTAAAGAGTAAGGCAAAAGAAAGGTAAAAGAGAGTTAAAGAAAGCCAGTATGATATAGTGGTTTGTAACCCAGTGGGTGACCTTGGGCAAGTCACACGTTCTCAGCTTGAGGAAGGCAAAGGCAAATCCCCTCTAAACAAATCTTCCCAAGAAAATCCCATGATAAGGTTGCCTTAAGGTCACCATAAGTCAATCAATCAATCATTTATTACATAGACCAGCATAAAAGAAGACATTTTTTACCATACGGTAAGACAAGGTGGCATAAAATACTATGAACACACACATTTCATCTTTAATAAAAATAATAATAATAAAAAAGCAAAAGGTCACAACACTTTACATAAGCCCAAGATTTGTTCAAACAACTTGAAGACACACAACAATAACAAAAATGCAGTTAATGAACGGTTGTTTTTAGCATTTTTTTTTTGGTCTAAATACTCTAAAGGCACTAGATCCCATCTGATCCTGGAAGCTAAAAAGTGTCCTGGTTAGTACTTGGATGGGAGACAATAGGCCAGAGCTTTCCAAACTTTTCATGTTGGTGACATACTTTTTAGACATGCACTTTAGACAGTAATTCTGTTTTATTAGTAAACTGGAGGTTAAACTAACCCCTTGTAAAAGATACAGACATAAACTGTAATAACAAAATACATGGGGACACAAGGTATCTCATGAAAATCTTTCATATATTTTTAAAAATATATGATTTATAAATAATAACATACACTTCCAAAACTGTAGGTGACACACCTACACACTTCACACGACACACTGATGTGTCACGGCACACCGTTTGGAAAGCCCTGCTATAGGCTATATTTCAGAGGAAGGAGCTGGCAAAATCACCTCTAGAGTACTCCTTGCCTAAGAAAACCCTGTGAAATTGATCAAGTCACCACAAGTCGACAGGCAATTTGAAGGCACACACTAAGATCTTTTTACTTACCCATGGCTTTTTAGATGTGATATCTGTGTTGTGTTACATACAGCCTAAATGCCAGGATCCTGTTACATTCTGTCCCTTCCAGAATTGTAGAAATATGCTTTATAACCTGAACCATTAATACCACTCTGTACTACATCTGAAGAAGTGGACTGATATCTGTGAAACCTCATCTAATATATAAAAGTCAAAGTTTCTCTGTGTCAGGTGAACACCTGATGATTGGCTGCCTAAGAAGATTCTGTGGACTCCTGGGGTTTGCAGTTTAGGGAGAGGCCTTTAGAATTCTCAGCCAGAGAGCTCTTGGGCCTCAGTCAGCTGTGTCTGTCTTGAATAGGCCGGTTGCGATGGAGATGAGGCCTAACAGCAAGGAGGAGGGCAATTTATTCCCTCAGGAACTCAGTATCTTTATCTTAGTAACTCTGAATACAGATTGGATTGGAGGACATGGGGAAAAGTTACAACTATATTGGACAAGACAGTCTGCAGAATTAGAGACACACGATCTCAAATCTTTCTAACAAATGTTACCTATGAGAAAGCAAAATCACAGGCAATGCCAGGTAGATATGCTAGTACTAAAATAAAAATCAGTCAGTCTTAAAGGTGTTCCTAGATTCCTTTGTTTTCTCACTTTTGTGCTTTAAAGAGAAACACAATTATTATGACACAAACTCGGGTTTGCCATAAAAAAAAAGCTTCCTATTTAAAGTGCTTACATAGGAGGACTGCATTCCATACAGGCCAGGCCACCCTCTCTGAAGCAAACCTACAAGGGGCCTACAACTGCCCATAGAGAACCAGGACATTCCTGTTGTGAGGATCCGACCTCCTCTGGACCCGCACCATGAGAGCTACTCTGGCCATTTCCGCACTGGACTGTTATAGCGTGATGATTACACTTTCAACATCCTGTGGAATCCTGGGGTGCGCAGTTTAGGGAGGGCCTTAACAGCCCCCCATCCAAGTACTCCCCCTCTGAGGCCCCTCTCTAAACTGCACACCCCAGGATTCCACAGGATGTTGAAAGCGGAATAACAGCGCTGTGACAGTCCAGTGCGGACACAGTCTTTGCCGTGACCCTTTCGGCTGCCTTCCTCTGCGCCTGCGCCGCAACGCTGCCGCCCCGCGAGCGACGTGAACGGCCAACCGCTCCCCCGATTCGAATCTGCGCCGAGGCTGGCCCCGAGGCTCAGCCTGCTCCCGGCCCGCAAGGCCCGCGGCCCAATTCCCGGCCAACCAGGTTCTTCGCCCCGCCCGCCATCCAATCACCAGTACCGCTGGGTTTGAAAAGTGAGCGCGCGGTTGCTAGGCGTGAGCCCTTCGGAAGCAATTTTTTAAAAAAGAAGGAAGGGGGCGTGGTTTGGAACCAATTGCGCGGCGGCCCGCGCGATCGCAGGCGATTGGTTAGTCTGTTCGAAGTGGGGGCGCGGCTTTAAACTAAAAAGGGAGGGGGCCGCTCTCTTCGCTCCGAATAAAAGTCAGTTCGGAAGCGGGGCGGGGCTGACACAGGCGCCGCCCACCGACCTGTTGGCGCTTACTATGAACTTGCGACTTGGCGCTGCGGCGGCCAGTTCGGGGCTCCGGGCTCCCAGGAGGCGAAGCCGCGGGGCGTCCACCGGCAGGCATGAAGGCGGAGGGTGAGTGCCCGTCTCCGGGGTGCCGGGCCTGGGTTATCTCCCTGGTGCGCTTCACGTTTCGGGTGCCCCGCAGAGCAAAGTGGTGGAGGGTGTGATCCTGCGCGCTCCCGCTAACGAGGTCGATCCCAGCGGCTGAGATCCGTTTGCTAGTCCCGGATCAGAGTAGCCGCCCCTTCTGCTAAGTGCGAGGTCCCCGCCTGCGGCAGTCCCGTTGGTTCGGTGGCTTGATTCTCGTTGGGACCAGCGGTTGGGCGCAGGCCGCCGGGTTTCTTTCGTGTGCCGTGCTCCCAGGTAGCTGGGCGTGCTAGTGTGATCTGGGCGGGGAAGACTGCCCGATACTTCCCCAGTTGGGATGGTGGGACTTGAGCCTTTTCTGCACTAGACTGCTATAGCGCTATTATTCCACTTTCAACATCCCGTGGGATCCTGGGATCTCTCAGGGGCCCCTCCCGAAACTGCAAACCCCAACACTCCAGAGGATGCTGAAAGCGGAATCATTGCGCCATAACAGGCTAGTGCGGAAATGGCCTTAGATGTGAGCTGCTCTAGAGCTGGTGGGGCTCGTTGCGGAATGAAGCCCGGCCGAACCGCCTGGGCGCGGGGCTCTTCTGCGTGCCAGTGCAGCAGTTGTGCAGACTTGCGCGTCCTTCGGGTGCATCGTAATTACGAGACAGCGAATAAAATAGGAACGAGGTGAAAAGGTGTCTGGGTCAGTGGAAGTGGGGGCTGCCAAAAATCTGTCAGTCTTTTCCTCTCCTTTCATGTCAGGGAAGCAATCTGTTCCAGGAGCATAAATTTGTCCCCAAACTCCTATGAATCATTAAATACTTTGAAAATCGCAGTTATTGAAAGCAATGAGCGAAGGGAGTTGTTTGCAAAAAAATTCGAAGGCGATCGAATGGGCTCCAGAAATGTAAACGGAACCTGATCTTTGGTGTGGGTTTTAGGTTCTTCTCGACCTTTGCTTTGTAACGTGCTGGAGTTCCTGGAGCAGTAACAACGGAGTTCGTGGCGTTACTTGTGCTCTTTTTAAAAATTTAAAACTCGAGCCCAGGGCGCCCCTATGATTTGGGCGGGTGGATTTAAAAAGTAAGAAGGACCTATAATCGGCCGGGAGCTGCCCGCAGGGGGAGGGGATTTGAGTGGAGTCTTCCTCCCAATGTCCAAAACAAGTATAGAGGGTATTTTTCTCCATCTGACCTCAAAAACTGCGGGATATCTCATCGAGTTGGGCTTTTATCTCTGTATCACAAAGAGACAAAAGATTTAGGATGGGAAGTATAAGTTTGGCATCTGAAATGAATAATAGACCAATACCTGGTTTCTTTTGCAATTACAAGGAAATTACAATTGCATTTCTCTGGGTCATAAATAGGATTTTTCCACCACTCACTTCAGACTTGAAAACAAAAAAAGATTAGCTTGTATTGGTATTTCATGCAAGATATTGTCATAAAAAACTTTAAATTGCTTATGATTTCACTTTAAATTGGGGTTTTGCCTTTTGAGTAAGAGGTAATAGTTTCATATTTATATCTAAAATTTTTGGCAACATTGCCAATTTTGCACCTGTAAATGGGTCCCAGCTTTGGAATTAAAGAGCCCCATTAATGTACTTTTTTGTGTATTGGTGCTTACTGAAGTGAAGGATCACCATTTTTCCACAATGTGCCGGGGCCCGCCATAAAAATTGTGCCCCTTGGGAAGCTCACCAGGGACCAGGAGCCCAATTGCCGTTTTCTCACTAGCCTGTTATAGCGCTACGATTCCACTTTCAACATCCTCTGGAACCCTGAGGTTTGCAGTTTCGGGAGGGGCCAGCCAGCCCCTCCCGAAACTGCAAATCCCAGGATTCCAGAGGATGTTGGAAGTGGAATTGTAGCGCTATAACAGGCTAGTGCGGAAATGGCCAACGTCTTAGGGACCAGCACTGTTCCAGGGACCAGAACTTTGAGTAGCATTATTATATATTACTCATTTCTGATATAGTTCAATTTACTTTCTTTTGAGTGTATGGAAGTGAGGAACGGGCTTCATATACTTCAGGCACACAAAGTAGTGTCCCATTGGTTTAAAGTGGGAAGTTTCAAGAAGTGCACAAGGTTCCAGCCTTTTAAAAACTCACTAGAGGGGAGAGGGTAAGTTCCACTGAGTTCTGTGAGCTTTACTTTGATAATTAGAATTGCTCTGCAAATATTTCAAGGTGTTATCTATGAGGGGCACAGTTCATTCCTAAACTACTGAATTCCCCTGCAGTAAGTCCCCCCTCAGCAGCAAATTCTACGTGGGGTGGGAATCATGCACACCTCCAGAGGTTGCTGAGCTGAAACTCCCATCATTCCTCATCTCTAGCTGGCTGCTGCTGTGCTCCAATGATAGCTAGACGGCTATATAATTCCGGCTCCTCCTGCAGTACTTGAATATAGAACTGCAACCCTTTGTGATCCTGAATGTGTTTACTTAGTTCAGTTGGAAGCAAGCCCCATTGGAATCAGTAGGACAAACTTCATCAAATGTAGTAGACTTGTGCAGCAAAAGTGTTTAATTTGGGCTTGATGATTTCAAATGCACTTCCTGCACTGGAGGAACAGTGGAAGCACACCGAGAAGGTCATGTGTAGGAACTGGGCCTCCATTTAATTTGCTAGCATGGAAATGTTAGTTTTTGGACTGCAGCTTAGCGTATCCCCCAACCAGCACGATCAGTGGCCATGCTGGCTTTTGGTATTCAGTGAGTTGTAGCCTCCCAAAATGTTCCTTCTACGCTTTGGAAGCAACAGCCATTTGTACCATATGACCACCTATGTGCATAGATAATGTACATATGTGACTTTTACTGCTTATGTACAGTTGCGTAAACAATGTAAAGCGCTCTTGAAGAAAAGGCTGGTGGAAATAGCTGATATTTTGAGAGTAAAGATGAATGAAAACATCTAAAAATTTGATTACTGTAATTCTAGTATAGACAAATGAGATCTCCTGGATTATTTAAATAGATTAAAATAAAAAGTGTTCTGTTTCAATAGCATCCAGGTAGGAACCCTGGTGAAATTCATGGGCTCACTATGGGTCGACAGGTTACCTGAAGATACAAATACATTGTTAAATTCAGTATTATTATTATTATTGTGAAGGGTCTGCAGGTTCAGACTCGTTAAACGCTGTTAAGTTTAAAATTTTGGTATCTAAGTGATATCTTTGTGGTGTGTTAACAAAAAATAGCTTGATACTATAAAAGATGATGACAAATTGTAGCAATTCCTTTGCAGTAATGCTAGATTTTTACTTGACATAAATTAGCGCATTCTAGAAATAGATGATGACAAATTGTAGCAATTCCTTTGCAGTAATGCTAGATTTTTACTTGACATAAATTAGCACATTCAAGAAATAGAAAGGTTTCCCTAAGTTATTTTCCTGCTGCTCTCAACTTCCTTAAGAGCAGCTTCATTCAGCCAATGGTCTTGGACCTGGTGGGTGAGGCTGAGGGTTAGATGTGTTTTCTGGGCCGTCAGAGAAAGGGAAGGCAAGGAGAGTTTGCTGGGGCAGAAGAAGCACCATTTGGCAGGCTGTGGTTGCAGGGACCCACAATTGTTGTACAACCTGCTGCTGTAGCTACCATTAATCCCTTTTCCTGCATCTGCTTCAGGGGCTACAGCACTCAGAATCCTCGGGGCTGCTAGTGGATTGTGAGAGCTGCAGTTCAGGAGAATAACTCTTCCAAGCCCTGGTCCCCTGGCATGAGCAGAAGGCTTGGAAAGAATGCAGAGTACTCTCATTTGTAGGGCACAGAGTTGGATAAGAAACAGCAGGCTCAGTTAATCACAGTCTTACTTGAACGGTGGGGTTGGAAATGGTCTGTTCCACAGTGTTCCAATTTTTGATAGTAACCTTTTTCTAGGTCTTTGGGTTATATGATGAAACTTTAAACAATTCCCTAATACTTTAGGCTAGAAAAGAATTGGTTTTATAGCCAGTTCAAAAGGCAGGCTGTCCTGTGTTGCTGGAGACCACACCGTCTGTGTCTGACGCTCCCATGCTTGCTGTTCTCATTTCATAAAATCCATTGTCTTTTAGTGCTCCACTGCAGGTGCTCCAGGTGCTTCTCTGTCCCTTCAAAGCGAAGAATGAAGAAGAGACCCAGAGTTCTGACACTACTGTGCCTCCCAGAAGATGTTCTCTTCCATGTTTTTAAGGGACTTCCTGCAGAAGATATTCTCTCCCTCCGAGCTGTAAGTCTGAGCACCTTTTCAATCCCTTTCAATCCTTTTTCCTTTTAAAGGTTATAGCTGGGTAGTTGCCTATTCCTAATGCAAAGCTGAATCTTTATGGGATGGGATTTGTTTCTCTCTGTGGCTCTGGAAAGCTGTAGGGTTTGACTACCCTTTAATATAAGGTTTGGGAACTTGTCGCCCTCAAAATGTTTTTGGACTACAACTCCCATCATTGCCTCACACTGACCATGTTTCATAGGGATAATGGGAACTTAAGCTGCATCTAGGGTACAAAGACTTCCCACCTCTGGTATAACAGTTTCCATGAAGCTAAAGTTTCTCTCTTTTTCAAGAATAAAGGCAGGAATCAGACCAAATACCCAGCATATAGTGGTAACTTTTATGGCCTGTGACTAAAGTTAGAACAGGTGTTTCAGTCTTTAGACTGGGGGAAAACCCATACATAAGGTGAGAAACCATCAAATGATTGTGTCATGAGATGGAGGCCTGGCCAAGTTGTGAACACTTAACTGGTTCCAGAGAAGGCCAGATTTTGCCCCAGGGTCCTAGGTTCCCCACATCTGTGGGTAGAAGCAGTGTTCATGGTGGAGTTTGTGTGACCCAGTTTTTGCATCAGTTGACCTCAAGAAGGCTTGCTTTTGGCATCTACTTGGCTGTAACTGCCTCCTTATCTCTCCTGCAGGTGCACTCTCATCTTAAGTACCTTGTAGATAACCATGCTAGTGTTTGGGCCTGTGCAAGTTTTCAAGAAGTGTGGCCATCTCCAAGTAACTTGAAAATGTTTGAAAGGTAATTTGTGGGAGCGCAAGAAACTTGAAGATCAAGGAAAGTGAGAGGTCAGAACAAAGACCAGGTGCTTAGGTTACAATTGGGGAACATCACCTACAGTCTTCCCCTTTCCTGTATTATTTATCACCTCTCTGTGTGTCTCGTCTGCACCTTTAAATCGGAGCTTGGTTGAGCTGGATGAAGAGTGGGATTTCCCATTGTGTGGAAAATACAAATATTTCAGATGCTACAAATGCTTTTACAGGTTAGGATCTATAAAGCCCAATAGAGCTCAGGTCATGACTATCTGGCAGGCCATATTTCCCTGTATGAGCCAGCCTGAGCTCTGCAGTTGTCAGGAGAGGCCCTTTTTTTAGTCCCAGCACCATTGCAACCATAGTTTGCAGGGACGCAACGGATGGCCTTCTCAGTGGCTGCCACTAGACTCTGGAATTCCCTTTGCAGGGAGACCAGAATGGCCCCCTCTTTGTTTTCTTTCTGGCAGCATGCTAAACCTTTTTATTCAGGTAGGCTTTTAACACAGAAAATTTTTAAAGAATGGACTACAGGGGTGCTGTACTCTTTTTATTTTAATTTTTTTCTTTTTATGTCTTTTAAAAACTATTACTTTGATTCTTTAACATTTAATATGCACTATTTATACATTTTAAAATCGTATTGTTTTAAAGTACGTGCCACTTTGAGGCCCAATTTTGGGGGAAGAGTGGGATACATGCCTTCCTCTTCCTCCTCCCTCTCTACTGGAGTATTGCAAGCAGGGCCCTTTTAGTGGTGCCTTCCATGTGGTATTCCTTGTGAGGCAATGATCTACATAGCTGAAGTTCCTCTGCTGAAATTACAGCTTTGTATTTTATACCAAGCAGAGGCTAGTGTCAAGAGATGAACTAGTCCTTCTCCAGGATTCTTGCTTAAAATGCATGTAGTTGTCAGTGATGAGCAGTGGAACATTTTCCACTACTGGGCAAGACATGCAGTGGGTGAACTTTCTATTTTCCCCACATTTTGTTGCATTTTGTTGGCCTTTGAATCAGCAGTAGCCTCTAGTCATGGAGTGAGGGGAGGTGATTTCTGCCAGTTTCCTGACTGTGTTTGCTGATCTGGATCCACAGATCTGAGAACTGCACCCTGAGAAGGATTACAGGAGAAATGGTGAATCGGGGAAAACCACCTTCTGTTGTATAAAATAAAAAAGTAATGTACACCAAGCAATTCTGTCTGTGTAAAGGAAAGGTATGGTACTAGTTAATTCTGTATACTTTGCAGAGCTGCAGAAAAAGGCAACTTTGAAGCCGCTGTGAAGCTTGGCATAGCTTATCTCTACAATGAAGGCTGTAAGTACTGGTGTATAGATTGAAACATACATATTTAGGACTCAATATAACTAGACACTAGAGCAGTTGTTCTCAACCTCTGGCCTTCAGATGTTTTGGACTTCATTTTCCAGAATCCCTGACCATTGGGAAGTCTCAAATCCCTGGAGGACCAAAGGCTGAGAAATACTGCACTAGGGGGTAAGACGTTTGGAGGACCAGCTCCAGGTTACTTGTCCCTGGACCAGATGGAGAGTAGTGTACTGTAGGTAAAACTAAGTTGGATGGACCAATGAAGTCAGTGCATGGCAGTTTCGTCAGCAGTATAGAGAGGTTTTCTTACTGGGAGGACATTTTAGCTGTCCAATGTATGTGGCAGGGGCAGAAATAAAACTTTTGACTGGAACCAAGAATTATATGTACACCAGTCAGATGTGGGTGCTTTTTTCCTGTTTTGGAACTGTAGTCCCAGGCATTGCTATTCTTGATAACCTGGAAACACTAGCAGATCCTTTCCTAGTGCATCAGTTTGTTGTTGGAAAAACTCAAGTGGTTGCATATTTTCAGTATTTAGCATGAAAGTCTCACTAAGAAATGCAGAAAAAGTGTGGTGTTCTATTCAGCATAGTCCATTTCCTGTATCTCTTGGGACTTAAATCTCAGGAGGGCTGGAAAACTCAAAGTCCTCCAGATTCTATTGGACTCTGGCTTCCTTCAGTATCTTCCAGCCTGGTCAGTGGTGAGGAGTGATAGGGTGGTAGGTTATCAGCTTTGGGAGGGCCACTTGCACAATGAGGAAACAGCAGCTTTTGATCACACATGAGTTGTGGAATATTTCACATCAAAGTTGTATTGAGTGTTGCTAATTTTCTTTTTTGAACACAATCCCTTACCTCATAACTCACCTTTTTGATTTTTTTTAGTATCAGTCTCTGACGAGGGTCGTGCAGAAGTGAATGGGTTGAAAGCATCTCACTTTTTCAGCCTGACTGAGCGTCTGAACGCCTGTGCAGCCCCGTTTGTCTGGCTTTTCATTCGTCCGCCTTGGTCTCTGAGTGGAAGCTGTTGTAAAGCTGTAGTCTATGAGAGTCTCAAAACAGAGTGTCAGCTTCAAAAAGTAAGCTGGGTTGGTTTGTGGCTTTTTGGGCTTAACTTCATTCTTTGTGTCCTTTGCTATAGCAGACTTAAACCTGAACCACACAAGGAAAAGGACATGAAGAGGACTATTTGAACCAAAGACAGGTTGTCTTGTCCTGTGGAAAATTCTCTTACATTGGCTGCTCAAGAATTCAAACTTTGGGATTGGCCATACAATAGAAAAGCAGGAGTGAAGAACCTTTGTCCCTTCAGAGATTTTGGGCTTCATTTCCCATCAGCCCCATGAAAGATACAGGATAATAGGCATTGCAATCCAAAACATCTGAAGGGTCAGAAGCTCCCCACCTCTGTAGTAGAGCATTCTGAAAATCCCTGCATTTGATAAAACCACAAGTTTTCTTCCCTTACAGCTACAGTGATATATCATGATAGAAATTAGTATGCAAAAAGTATCTGGTGGAATCTCTTGCACAGGGACTGGTAATAAGTGGGCTGCATGCAGCTCTTTGCCCATTTTTGTGCCCCACTCCCACCCCATTGCTCTGGAGGAAAAAGTTTTTGCTTTTAACAGAACCATTTTTTAACCTTTGGACAAGGCATGTTTATTCCCTGCTTCCCTTATTTACAGAGACATTTGCACTCTTAAGAATGGGAATCTGCTTATAAACAAGGCTTTGGGAATGTACATGTCTTGTGTTGAAAGGAAAAATGTGTCAGTTGCCACTTTATCTGTAGTGGACCCAGGAGACCTGTGGCAGGTAACCCCCAGAAGTTGCTCACCCTTCCACTCAAGCCAGAGAATGGCTTAGCTCAGTGGTTCTCAACCTGTGGGTCCCCAGATGTTTCTGGACTTCAGCTCCCAGAAGCCCCAGCCACTATGGTCAATGCTCAGGGCTTCTGGGAACTGAAGTCCACAAACATCTGGGGACCCACAGGTTGAGAACCACTGGTTTAGGTGGAGCAAGGTCCCTTACCTGCTCTCTCTCCTGGTTGTCATTCCTGTTTGTCTTCTGGGCTAGTTGCTTGCTGCTTCCTCCGTGGTCCATGAGACCCTGGGATGCCAGAAGTAACTCTGCCACAAATAGATGATTTTCCCCCTCCCCAGTTCACTCTGAATTGCCTAAGACTCTACAAAAGAATTGTGAGTATTGCAGTTCTAGCCATACCATGGATGGGTATCCTTTCCTCAACAAACTCACGCTCTGCTCTTCAAACATTGTCACTACTTCTAGTTTACTTTGAAAGTATGATCAGATGAATGATCCATCTCTAGAAGTTCAAAGAAATCATTTTTCCCCTTTAAAACAACTTT
Source organism: Iguana delicatissima (assembly GCA_948472985.1). Lineage (NCBI taxonomy): Eukaryota > Metazoa > Chordata > Lepidosauria > Squamata > Iguanidae > Iguana > Iguana delicatissima. The sequence continues at coordinate 719,404 of CAOKZL010000286.1, read as the reverse complement.
GAAACAGCTTTTACAATAGCCCTTGTTTCTCATCATCATTGTCATCATAATGTTCTCTTTTTTTGTTAGACTCAGAGAGGCTCTATTCTCTATTGCTTGGCTAAGGTTCTTAATCTCTTTGAGGTAAGTCTTTCCGATGGTAAGGTTGCAATGCGATTTCTTTGTTGACACTTTGAAAACTTCATTGCAAGGTCTTGTGTGCCAAATATCTTGTCATTGCAGCATATGGTTTTGCTCATTTATTTACTAGGATTTTCAGTAACTTGGGAATTGTTACTGCAGAATGTCAGAAGTTAAATAGATACAGTTTTGGCTAGCACCCTCATTTATTTGTTTTATTTATTTAATTTATATCCTGCCTTTTTCCCAGATGGGCCTCAAAGTGGCTTTTCCGTTTTTTTCTTATGGTTAGGTCAATGATGGGGAAATTATTGAACAAATGGAAGTGGCAAATTCTTAATAAAAAGGGGGTCAAATTTTGGAAGTATGCAGTAACCATAAATATACCTGCACACACATATATATCTCATATATTTGTTCTGTAAGAAATTTTAGATATTCTTAAATGCTAAAGAATTGTTGATGCATCTGTTGTATCTGTTAGTTACCTTTATTAGTCACATACATACATGCATAGCCTTGTCTCCAATTTGCTTATGGAGTTACATGACATTTCTTCATTCTGCTTTATCCTCATGACAACCCTGTGATGTAGGTTGGACTGAGTGTGTGTATGTGAGAGTGACCCATAGTCACATAGTGAGTTTCATGGACATGAATATTTTGACCATCACACTAGCTTTCAGTTTGTTACAGTTCCAAAGTGAGTCAGAAATAGACCATGTTTTTTTACTTGATCATATCATGAATTATTTTTGTTTTGCTGTCTACTAAATTGTGATAGCTTTGATTAAATGTGATAAAGAATGGCTTGCATATCCAACTACACATGCACAAAAAGTCCTTTTGCAACCTTCTTACACCGGGCGTAGTGTTGTCCTTCAGTGGCTAGGAATTCAAAAGCGCTAAGGATTTGAATAGTCATGGTAGCCAAAATGGCCAAGCCAGAGCCCTATACCAGCTCTTTTTTCCTGATATTTTCCCCCTTTCAAGCAATGCAGTTAGGCTCTGCTGTTAATTCATCTCATCCAGTTTTCTTTCCTATATTTCAATATGCTGGCAAAGTTCTGAGCTGATGTTTTATTCTCAGTTTGTTTCTAGTTGTTTTTGAGACAACAAGTAATGCAATAAATATAACAGTCTCCCTCCCTACAAAACCTCTGTGTTTTTTAAATTTCCTTCAGCTGACCTGTTTACTCACTTTTATTGTGGTTCTCTTACTACAAAAGAGAAAGTAATATCTTGTGAGACAGTTGCTATAGCAAATAGTTTTATATGTATCTGACATGTCCAAATCCAGAACTTGTTTTCAAATATTTGATTTACTGGTTGTCTCTCTGAAAATAATTGGGCTTCTTTTTTGAGTCCCGATTTGCTGTGCTAATTTGTCCCCTTTGAATAAATCCTTGTTGTTTTGAAGCCAGCCTTCTTTTCTGGATCTTCAGCAATAGTACAAAGTGGGTCTGGTGTGGATGCAAGACCCTATTTTAGAATTCTAAAGGAAACTTTGAAGGTTATCTAGTCCATCCCTGTCCTGGTGCACAACAATCCACAGCTACAATATCCCTGATAGGTGGCCAGCCTCTGCTTTGAAGTCTCTAATGGAGGGGAGTCTGCTCTTCTCCATGGTCATTTGTCCCAGTTCTCTTCTACAACTTCTGTTCTTAGACTTCCCCCCATTAGCCATATACACTGTGCTATCATCACCTTGTTCTTCCATACCTGGAATATTGACAAAACCAGTATTTTATTCATAGTTAACTCTCTTGAGACAACCATTCCAATACAGTTACATAGCCAAGTAATCTTTTATCATAATAAATCCTCTTCCTTCATGAGACTGTGAATGTAGTCATGATAGTGGCTATGGCTGGGGTGTGGAAACTTTAGATGTGCAGGCAGTGAACTGCTGTTCCCATCATTCTTTGAATCAAAGCCCTTTATGCATACAATTTGATTTAAAAAAAATCGAACAGGAAGAATTAGAAAAAATTGATGTTCAAGACAGAAGGTTTAAAATTCCTTTTTTTTTGGTTATGAGACATAATCTAGCTCAGACTCTCCATGTATGTTAGATGTACTGTTGAAAAGTTTTTAGCAAAACTTGCACACCAATTTAAAAGACAAAAAGCACTGTCTTCCTTCTGCCATTTGCTGGTGCGGAAGGAACATTCTGTTCCAAATGAATGAGCTGCAGTAGTCTTCCTAGAATTGTCTGCCTCTAAATTGTTGGGGCTGCTGCACCTTATCAGAGGTTTACATTTAGACTGTTAAATGAACAGTAGTTTTCACCAATTGGCTTTGTATCAACTGTTCAGTTAAGAGAGCACATAAGTAACCTCAATACTTGTTCTTTTAAGGATGAAGAAAAAAGAAAGGAAGCTCTTGAAATGTTTGAGAACTCCTCAAAGCAAGGCTGCCTGCACAGCTCGTACCTCCTGTGGGAAAGCAACAGAAAAGCTTCGGTGAGCGTGTGTGTGTGAGACAGACGGAGAGAGAGTGAGAGAAAGACTGATTTGTATCACACAAGCAAGAAAAAGAGACTGGAAAGAAACCAGACAAAAACCAGCACCTAACAGCTCCCATTAAGGCAGAGCTTTCCAAACTTTTCGTGTTGATGACACACTTTTCAGACACGCATCGTTTTACTACACAGTAATTTCAGTTTTACTAGCAAACTGGAGGTTAAACTAACCCCTTATAAGAGATATAGATGCATAAATTGTGATAACGAAATGTATGGGGACACAACAGATCTCATGAAAACCTTTCATATATTTTTAAAAATATGATTGATAAATAATATAAATTTCCAAGATTGTAGGCAACATACCTATGCACTTCAGGTGATACACTAACATGTCGTGGCACACCATTTGGAAAGCCCTGCATTAAGGGGCAAAATTACCTTGGGCAGTTGTCATAGATGAATATAAGAATGGAAAGATGACTGGAAAGATGACAGTAGCATGAGTCAGGGGAGAAATCTTTGTGGCATTTGGTGTTTTGATTGCTGGATAATTCAGGACACCCGTCACAGGAAACCAGCTAAGTGGATTTCTGGTTGTCCAAGAAAGATAGAGTTGCATACTGCTTACCTGTATTCTGACTAAATCATACCTTATACACAAACTTTTTATAAAAAGGAAAGTAAAAAATTCTTAATTTTTGAAGTAAAAATATTAATTTTTGTCTTTTCTAAAACAGGAGTCAAAGCTCAGTTTTTTCATAGAAACAGCTCTTTTCCACTTCTGCAAAAGGAAATCACAACATAATTGTTGTTCTGAAGCAAAAAAATTTTTTAAAAAAGTTATGATTGTTCTGAAACAAATAGAAGTTTACTTTTTTAAAAAAAATAAATAGAAGCAATCAGCAGAATTAAAGATTAACAAGCCAATTTTCCAAGATGTTCAAGCAAGATACAGAGAAATAGATTAAGGGTGGCACACCAAGTTAATCTGGCTTAGTCTGGGATTGATTAAGAGCATCCACTGGCAATAGCCAAAGACACTTCCTCAACAGCAGGTAACCTGGAAATCATAACCTGGAATAGAACATTCCTGCTAGTACTGCTGTTACTTGCATGCAAAGTTTAAAGTAAATTATAAAGCGGCTGGTCTTCTTACCCCAGATACATAGATTGAACTAACTGCATGTGCCGGGGTCATGATTGTGAAAGTAATGATAAATGGAAGACGAAAATTTGATCAGTTGCAAAACAAACAAAAACTAGAAACAGTAGCTTGCTCTCATTTTAATATCATTTTTATAGAATAGTTATACTTTTATTTATAACTTTTTAATTTTTATATTGCAGTTTTGAAACTATAAGTTTCATAATGTGATTTCAGCTAAGTCATACAATGCATCTGATGAAGTGGGCTGCTGTCCACAATAGCTTGTGGTGAACAAAAAGTTTGCCACCCCTCTCTTTGAAAACTTAGAAAATATACTGTTGCCATTCGGTTGGTTCATATTTTCTTGTGACAGCATGTCTTCTTTCTAGATGGCAGACCCTGGAAGATACCTCCAGAGCTTCAGGAAGCTCAGAGACTATGCAGCCAAGGGCTCCTGGGAAGCACAAGTAAGATTGTTATCATTGGATCTGAGGAGATTTGGTTTACCTTGAGCAGAATGCGTCTCAATTTTGCACATGGGGGAATTCCATTCAGGATCTATTTCATTCATACCTGAACTGATGACCACTCACATGTCCTGTTCATCTTAATTAACAACTAAAGAGCCATTTCCTGTGCACATGGATGACTTCTCATCAGGCCTTGAAAAAGTTACTTTGGTTAGAGCATTATGTGTCTCAGAACCCCCTTGCTAGTTTATCTAGGCCACGCTGTGGGAACTGGGTGAGTTCTGGGAATGCAGTTCCCCAAACTAATGTTCAAAGCACTTGTGCTTGCTGGTGATGGTTTACACCAGTGGTTCTCAACCTGTGGGTCCCCAGATGTTCGTGGACTTCAGCTCCCAGAAGCCCCAGCCACTATGATCAATGCTCAGGGCTTCTGGGAGCTGAAGTTCACAAACATCTGGGGACCCACAGGTTGACAACCACTGGTTTACACAGTCCTGATCTTCATCAGGGAAACTCTTATTTAAGCATCACTCACTGCCACAACTGCAATGCTGAGTCCAGGTTAAAGAGGGCCCCTAAGAATGTGAAAAACTGTGGGCCCCAGTTAGTTAACGAGCTTACTGGCAGCATTGGCTAAGTCTAGGAAAATTACCTGTCATTTAATTTTCCATATTCCGTCAGAGTGATAGTACATGGGGCACTTCAGGCAGAGCTTGGAGATCTGCTTTGGACAACAGTACTCAGAATCCTGCTGCTTGCATGACCACTGAAGAGTGTGGAGTTATGTTCCAAGGAAATAATTTTTTTCCAAGGGACACTGTGGGAAGTTCCAAAATGGTGATCTCCCAGTTACTACCTGTAAGGGTACAAGATCCTGTTTGCTGCCCTCCGCACAAATACAGAAAACAGTGTCCCTAAATCATAGAACACTTGAGCTGTTACTGGTATTTTCTGCGTCTACAGTTCTGTTGATAGAAAGACAAAGGCCCTTTCCGCACGTGGTTATTTTTTTAAAACTTTTAATATAATTTATTAATCAATTAAACATATAACATACAATATACAACACAATTTACATACCATACAATACAATACGGACCAACATAAACATAAGTCAAACAATTAAGTTAAATACCCTATTTACCCCCCCACCCCACCTAACATTGCTGAAATTGACATGCTTCTTTATCTGTTACCTCCTTCTAATTCATCAAAATATAACGACTAACTCATACAGATTAAGTTACAACATCTACAAGAATTTTCAACACCATCACCACTTTATCTTATATCTGTAACTTAAGCATAACTAATATATACATCGAATAAGACACCTTGAATTTCATTGGAATTTATGACCTTCCCGACATCGAACCTAAGTCATCCAGTCTCCTATAAAAAAGGGGAAATAATATATGGTTATCCAATAAAAGATATCGCCTTATTTCCCCACCTATCAATCCAAATTGGCAAAACCATTTTCCATCCCTCTATAACTTCTCCTTTCCCCCGACCCTCCGAAGATTCCTTAATAATGTCCGCCTCTGCCATATCATATAATTTAATTAACCAGTCTTCTAATCTTGGCGATTTTGGCTCCCTCCATAATTGAGTATAGCATATCCTAGCAGCTATAATCATAAAAAGGACTATTTTCTTTTTACATTTATCAATTTGTAAATTTTTTATCATGTTTAACAAGTATAGTTTCGGAGACAGCGCAAATTTAATTTTTAATGTCTCCTGAATTTTATTATGCACACCTTTCCAGAACACCCTTGCTACATCGCATTCCCACCACATATGGAAAAATGTACCCTTCTGGGTGCATTTCCAACAGGCCTCGCTTTGGCCCTTTTTTGCCTTAGCTAACCAAACAGGAGTTAAATACCATCTATGTAACATTTTGCAATAATTTTCTCTCAGGCTAGCTGGTTTTACTACTTCCCAGGTGATTTCCCAAGAGCTTCCCCATTCTTCCATGGTGATTTCCTCCAAATTTTTAGCCCATTTTACCATTGTTTGTTTAACAGTTTCCATCTCAGTTTCCAGGGTCAATAAGATATTATAGATGACACTAACTCTATGTTTAACTCCAGATTTTAATACCGCATTAAATTCCTGTTCTCTTATTTCAAAACCCTCTAGATCTTTTATCTTTTTTAAACCTATCCCGCAACTGCATAAACAACAACCAATGTGATTGCCAACCTTGTTGAAAAAGGTCCTGCTTAGATTTAAATTCAACATTATCCCCTTGTATCTTTAAAATATCCTTATGTTAGCCAATATCCTGGCTTAGGAATTTCTCTCTGATGAAATGCTTCGTGAGGTGAAACCCACAATGGTATCCTTAAATATAACTTCCTTTTATATTTCAACCAAATTGTAATTAGAGCCTTCCTGAGAAAATGTTCTCTAAATTCTCTATCAATAACCGATTTGCCATACCATACCATATATAGGCATGCCAGCCAAAATATAAATGTTCCCCCTCTAATGTCAGAATTCTGGAGTTTTTCAAGGTTATCCATTCCCTCAACCATTCTAACCTGTTGGCATAATACAATCTCAAGTTAGGTCCGCCTGTTCTTATACTATCTTATACTATCCTCTAAAACTTTAAGTTTGATTCTGGGTCGTTTTCCACTCCATATGAAGGCCCTTTCCGCATGTGGTTATTAAGGTGGGCCAATGCATCTTGCCACAGAGGTCTTCTGCACCTTGGAGCGGACTAGGTTCGGTTTATTTATCTTTGTTCCGCACGTAATTCGAACTAAATGGGCCCCTGTGGGATGGTAGAGCACGGTATTTGAAAACCGGAAGAAATCAGTTTTCCAATTTTCTAGATTGATCCAGTTCATACTTTCACAGTGGTGCAGACACATACATTCGTGCCAATACAAATTGGTGGTGGGGGAGGGCTCGTGGGAGGGGCCAGGGGATAGTATGGACTTGCGCACGTACGCAGTGACGTACTAAACCATGCAAGACAAAAGGACCAATCACAGCCGACGAGGGGAGGGGAGTAGCGGGAGTGGCTACGGTAGAGGCAGTATGGATTCATGAACTCGCACTCCTCTGAATCAGAATGGAACATACGCGGTAGCTGTGCGGAAAGAAATGAGGGAAAGTCTGCCTTGTTTCAAACCCAGAAAATCCGGTAAGAAACAGCATGAACCGATTCACCAGCCTCATGCAGAAAGGGCCAAGGTCTGTCATCATTTCCTGTGTATGAAAGATGAGCTGTTGTATTTTCTATTATACAGGTAGCTCTAGCCAAGATTTGTGGAAATGGAAGCCAGTTAGGACTGGAAACAAAAACTGCCAATGAGATGGTGTCTCAGCTCTTCCAAGCCTCCCTTCCTCTCAGCAAGCAGAGTATCTTCAGTGTTCAGAAGGGAATGAATGAGACAATGAGGTAGAGACACAGTCCAGCAATCTTAAAAATTATCTTCTGAAACAGAAATGGCTGCCTGCTGTTACCTATGTTTAAGTAGTTCTTTTTGGATGATCCTTGTTGCAGTATTCTGTAGGATGATATACAATTTGCTAGAATACTGGAAGATGGCTTTGCTTTTTTGGAATTCTGCTCTCTTGTTTTAGGGAGAGCATGATGCCTACGAGAGAATACAGGGACATTCTAATCAGAAAGGGGATTTTCAAAGATCGGAATTTCTCCAGATTTTTTTGGGGGGGGGCACTTTCTGCTGAGGATGCAAATGACCTGTACCTTCAGTAAAAGTTAAGGTTTCTTTTAAGACTGTGAGTTTTCTTGTTTAAAAAAAAATCAATAAAGCAAAATACACATTTTTAGTAAAGCAATGAAGCACGTCTTGCTTTATAGGAGAATCATGCATCCTTGAAGCTTCCAGAAGTGCCACTCTCCTTTTTTGCGCACATTTTTTTTTTTAAAGGCAGTGTCAGGATGGGGAGTCAGGGGGAGCTCCAGGGCCCTTAAAAATAGGCAGGGGTTGCACATGCTCTGAGTGTTGCCCACACTTGATTTAAATGCTGCATGTTTGGCAGGGGTAAGGTCAGCTCTGGAGCACTTTCACACAACTGCGCTCTTTAACAACTAAACAGAGTAACTCATCTTTTAAAACATCCCTGAGGGCAAGGCACTTGAGGCTCTTGCCTAGTTTAGCCTTCTCCAAATGCCTTGTAAATTATGCATGCTGACTGGGAGTGGTGGTACTTTAACTCAAGTACCACCACTCCCAGTCAGCATGCATAATGGGATATTGGTAAGTGTAGTCCATCATATTTGGAGAGTACAAGTTTAGGGAGGAGAGCTAATGGTGCTTGGAACCATGTTAACCTGGTATTTTCCTTTTCCCTTCCTTCCTGTTTGAACCCTAAGACTTTCCAGAGTTGCAGTGATAGCAAAGAGGACTCTTAAGTCTGCCTGAAAATTTATCTGGCTTGTTAAAGTGGTCCATGCCTTAATCTGGTGTCTTTGGATCTAATGTTGCAGGAACATGCTGTTTTGATTGAAGGAAGGTGGTATGTAGCTGTTACTCGGTTACTTGATGAGGTTGTCTTAGTTTAAAAAATTGTTGTGCCCTCTTGTTCTAGGTACATTCTAGTTGACTGGCTGGTAGAAGTGGCCACTATGAAGGATTTCTCAAGCCTCTGTCTCCATCTGACTGTAGGCTGTGTGGATCGGTACTTAAAAATAAGGCCTGTACCTAGGGCTCGTCTTCAGCTGTTGGGAATTGCGTGCATGGTTATTTGTACACGGTAAGCATCATAAATATTGGGCTGACTGGTTACTCATTTGTTGTTGCTGTTCTTTACTGCACACCTCTGGGACAAAATCATGGTTGGGAAAGTTTTCTGAATGTTAACAATAGCGACTAATGATGTCTCCTGCCGCTTTTGTCACTCTTGACTCATGAGCCAAGCTGTAGACTATGGCTGCTTAGGAACAGGGGCTAGTCTGAAATGGAACTGTTCTACCCAGCCTGCTTTGGCTCAAGAAGCACTAGATCCTGGGTTGTTATTAAAACCAGAAAGGAAAGTATTGCATTTTTATGTATTTTGGTGTTTAAAGAGCTATAGCTGACATTCACTTTCCAAAGCCTCTCCAGTTTAATCCTAAAACAGTTCTATGGGTTTTTAGCTGCCCAAGTTCAAATAAAGTATCCATATTATTTGATGTGAAGTAATTAAGCAGAAGAACCAGCATGGTGTAATACTTTGAATGTTAGACTAAGACTCTGGAGATCAGAGTTTGAATACCCACACAGCCACGAAATCTGGGTGACCTTGGGCAAGTTGCACTCTGTCTCAGCTTCAGAGGAAAGCAAAGACAAAACCCTTCTGAACTAATGTTGCCACGAAAACTCCTTAGGGCTGCCATGAGAAGTGACTTGAAGGCACACAACAATAACAATTAAGAAGAACCTAAGATTGTTTTGTCATGATGCTGATCTATTATAGTTTTATCATGAAAGATTGCAATCTGTATTGGTCATGATACTAATCTGTTGTTACAGTTTTATCAGCAAAGAGATTCTGACAATACGAGAAGCAGTTTGGCTAACAGACAACACGTACAAATATGAAGATCTTGTCAGGATGATGGGAGAGATCATCTCTGCTTTAGAAGGGAAGATAAGGGTAAGGTTATTAAGATATTCTCCTCTAGGTATTGGTGCGGGAAGCCAAGTGCTGGTTGGAGAGGTCGTGGTCAAATCCAACAAAATAATTGATTTGCTACCTCAAGGTTCCCTAAACCATCTTGCATATTGGAGAGCTATTGTACCTGGGAAGCAGGGAACTAGCATGGTGTAGTGATTTTAGTGTTGCACTAAGACTCTGGGAGACCATGTTTCAAATCTCTGTTTGGCCGTCAAAGCCCTCTGGGTGACCTTTGAGTTTCACACTCTCAGGCTCAGAAAAAGATAGTGGCAAACCCTCTTGGAACAAATCAAGAAGCCCCTATAGTAGGTTTCCATCAGGGTTGCCATAAGTTGAAAAGGACTTTAAGACACACAACAACAGAGAGTCCTTCCACCTTTTGTCCTAGCTAATACTTGCATGGAGAAAGATAAATGGTTCTGAGAGTTCATATTGAAATTAGATTTTTAAAAATTTTATAGGGTTAGATTTCCTCTACAAATTATTTTGGTACTGCCCTGTTCATCCTCACAGTCCTTGCTGTGTTGGGAGGAGGGACTGTACCAACCTATCTGGCTTCTGGTTCCACTATTTGAACTGGGCATTTTGCTGCCTCTGCTACTACTTTGGAACTCCTGTTTGATGGAGGTCCATCTGTCCTTGTTTAATGACCTCTTGCTGACAAGTTAAAACCTTTTTGCTTAGGCAGGTATATTCCCTGTGAAATTCATAATGTTTTGCTGCTAATCCATTGGCTTTTTAAAGTTGAATCAGCTATTTCTCTCTTCTTATCAGAGCTGGGGGAAAATACTGTTTTGAACTCGAACTCCCAGAATCTACCAGAATAGCCAATGAGCAGCTCTAGTTACTGTTTATTTTCTTTCAGCAACTAAATGTTCACAGTTCTAGTCCTAGCAGCTTCTAACAGCAGGAACAGTAATATGTTTTGGCATGCATTTGGGAAAGCAGTGGTGTACATGCTGCTTTTACCACAGCATAGAAATGTGCTGAACCAAGAAAGCTTTCCTGTAGTTGATTCTATAGAAGTCAAATGTATTGTTTACCTCAGCATAAGCCAGGCTTAATCTTATTATGTCACTTATGGGGAAAATAAAAAAAGATATGCGTCATGGCAGCTGTATTTCGACAAGCGGGTGGACAGAATACAGTGTTTATTTTCCCAGAAAGTATAAATTCCAAACTCTCTTGTGCAAACAAAATTTAAGACGCTGGGAACACTGAGAAATGTGATAGGTTTGGGAGCTAGCATGTTAGCTGGCCAGAAAGTGATACAATTATCTGAGGTCTGCCTGAACACAGACGTACAGATCCTCTTGCTTCAAAGCATCTGAGGAGACGTATCCTACCCAATTCCCTTGTTGTCAATCAGCCTCAATTTTGTCCATTTCTCCAGTTCTGTTGATCTCATTTATCACTGTAGTGACTTAGGTCTTCCCTTCCTGCATTAGCGTTTTACCCTCATGAAGGAGTGAAAGAAATTAAAAGTGCAGGAAATTTTTTAAAAAATAATCCTTTCACTGAAAACCACTATACTGAGAAGACACAAGAATATCAGCTGTGAACGAATCACGAGATGGGCTGCGGGATTGTTATTCCAGGATAACAGCATATGAAAAGGGTCACAAATGTTCACCATGGCCATGAAAGCAAAGCAAACAGTACATGAGGGCAAGGGTAGACAAATGTGTGGCCCACCAGCACAGCTAGCGATAAGGGACGATAGAAGCTGAAGTACAACAGAATCTAGAGGGTCACATGTTCCTTATCAGTGTTCTAGGAGAAGGGCTTACCTTTGTGGTGGACTGCTAGCTTTGCATGCTAAATGCCTCATATTTATTCCTTAATGCTTATAGATGGAGCTGGGAAAGACCCTTTTCTGAAATGCTACAGAGCTACTGGCAGACAGTTGAACAGAATAGATAGGAATGAACAGCATGCTCCAAGGATATATTCACATACGTCTTAAATATTTTTGTATTGCAAAATTATCATTGATAACAGCTCTGAGAATTTAGTAGTATAGCAACTAAGTAAGAGGTGGGATGTGACTCTAGTGTAGAGAAAATGGCATTCTTGGAACCCTCTCTGTATACTGTTTGCTTGGTTTAGATGTTGTTGGACTTAACCATAACTTTTTCTGTTTTTCAAGATTCCTACTATTGTGGACTACAAAGAAGTGCTACTGAACATAACTCCAGTGGAGAGAAGAACTGTTTACCTCTACAACTTTATCTGTGAACTCTCCCTCCTAAATACAGGCCTTTGCATATACTCTCCTGCCCGTTTGGCGACAGCGGCTTTACTGCTAGCCAAAGTACTGCACAAACAAGGTAAGACTAATGGTTTTGCTGTTGAAAAAACACAAAAAAATTAAAGTCATGCTTGCTCCATGAGAAAAAACAAAATCCACAGCCAGCAACTGCCTTTAGCAACCCATAATGCTACAAAAACATGTGAGCTTTTCAGTTCACCTGAATTGATTTGGGATTTTTGTTCCACATTGCATGATGAAGAGCTCTGGAGAACTTGAAAGGTTCCACGTGGTTGCTGCTGAATGACTGAGGTTGCTCCTTGCCTCAGCTTTTCTGTTTTAGGAGTTAGCTGAATTGCAGAAAGAAGAATAAGTGCTCGAGCTGACAATGTGACAGTGGCTTTCTAGGAGTTTTGAAGAACAGTCTTTGGATGCAGGGCTCAGTCAGTGGTCCAGCAGTTCTTGGGCTCACAATCAGTTGTCAATGAATCGGAATGTTTTGAGAGGATTAGTGAGTTTGGTTAAGCTGCACAGTGCAGAGGCTTGTAAGAAATATTATTTGTTTCCATTTTGTTTTCTTCAGCTCATCCTTGGAACAATCAGTTATCTGAAAGCACAGGATTTTCTCTTGAAGAGCTGATACCTTGTGCACTGAGCCTCCACAAGAAGTGGTAAGAACCTTAGGTGGGGTGGGAGGAGTTAGAGGGCAAGCACTTATGAAACTGCCTAATTCTAAAGCAATTAGTGGCACATTTGGAGGAGGCTTTGCACCTCCTATGTAACCTCTGAAGGCTAATCTTTCCTCTTCTGACCCAAGGCCATTGCTCTTCAGCTTCTTCTCATCTTGTGCTGCATGGCATGGTTAGACATATTTGGAGGCTGATTCTGGAGGAGGCTTGAGCCTTGGTTGCAAGTTGCACCTGGCTGTGTCTTCGTTTATCAGGGCCACTGATGGCACAATAGTAACAAGAGGTGGTCATCTGCTTGACCGATAAGGACAATTAACCTTTCTTCATTCTGGTTCCTGAGCTTTCCTATTTGCCCCAAGCATAGCTCTCAGATCTAATGACTTCCTTTCTCGTTCACTATTCCCCTGTGAGAATGGTGATTGCACTGAGAGTAAATGCTGATAGTAAAATTGAAATTTGAGACATGATGTGGATATGTGGAGGGGACTTTAACAAACACCAGTCCTGCATAATTCTTGGTAGTTCTCTTAAAATCAGTATAATCAATGTCTGAAAGGATTGTTTTTCTCTCTCCCAGTTTCCATGAAGATGTCCCAAAAGATTATAGGCAGATGCCGCTCACTGCTGTGAAACAACGATTTGAAGATAAGCGCTATGAAGAAGTTGGCAAGGAGGAGGTACATCTAAGCTGCCTTTCAGTGGAATGAGAAATAGGGAGTCATTATCAGAGTCTGATTGCTAACACTGCCACTGGGGATTGTACTCTAACTAAGCAACTTTCCCAAGCGCTGAATAAAATGTTTCTGCATGGCTACTTAAATGTGAGCCTCGCTAAGTCAGTGGAACTTACTTCCAACTAAGTATGTGTGGAACTGCTGCTCAAATCTTAATTCCTATTTAAAATATGTTGATTAGATGTAGGTGTTTTCTATAACTTCAAAGTGACTTAAATACTGAAGGAAATGTAAGACCTTAAATTATGAAAGACTACCATTCACTGGTGGAATGCAAAGTCATTTTTGACAGTTCCGCCTTTCAGGACCCCAACAGAACTAAAAGTGACTTGATAGGAAGTGGAAAGTTTTGACAGGGCCAGGCACCTGTTTTCCGTCTTGGGACCCTCTAAAGCCACATGCACTGCCACAAAACGAATTGGCTGGAAGACATTTCTGGTTTTGAAAAAGAGTATGTTTTAAAATGCAACCTATTTAAAAGGTGAACTGCTGCTCCTGCAGGCTTACAAGAGAGGCAGTTCGCCTCTCGACCCCACCCCTGGGAAAAGGGGGCTTGGACCACTTGGGAGCAGAAAAACACCCTGGGTGAGCAAGCTGTGTGTACATTCTGTGTTTAACTCACAGATGCTCTGATCAAAACGAGCCCCATGTTGATTTGAATTAACTTTCATCTAATTGATTTAAGGTTGCTACTGAATGCATGCACATCATGGAGTATTTTTTTACTCCTCTATCCTGTGTGCAAAGCCTTTCTAGGTGACTTCCAAGTAACGTCAAAATAAATGTTTAAAAATACAATAAATATCAACTCTATATGATCAGAATCCTTCCCACTTGACATATTTTTCTGTGAAGACACAAATTTACCTTCAAGTAAACATACCTAAGTTCGCACCACTACCTCAGAGAATAACTAAAGTTGTGAAAGGGCTTTTGGGAAGGGCTTTCGAATGAAGAATGACACTTTTGGCAGGGAGTTGAGGTTAAAATACATATAGAGCTGTAGCTATTCTGTGTTGTTTGGCTGTTTATTTTAGGTGATGAGTTACAGCCAGCTCTGCTCGCTGCTAGGAGTGAAACAGGAGCATCGAGAACCTGATTCCTTATATATGAATACAGTGGAAACCTTCCTTACTTCACCATCAGGAAAGAGAACTAAAAGGCAAGTCCTCTTTAACAAGATAGGATGGCTCTCCACTGCATTAACAATATCTACTGCATATTTCATGTGTCTTTTTGCAAGCATCAGTAAATCAGGTCTCCACAGTGGATGTAGCACTGCCTTCCAGCTTTGAAACTGGGGAGATAAAGTGGATCACCATACAACTGTATAGATAGTTTTCATGTGTCACTACAGTTTTAAATCTGGAAGGATAGCTGGTAATTCCAGCATCTATACAGCCAAGGCTTCACAGGCAAGGAAAAGGGTCGGGGCAAATTTAGCAGACTTAAAGCACAGGAAGTCTTTTTCTTTATTGGGAACATGCATATCTTGACTTTCCTCCAGTGAGTTCAAGGTAGAGTATGTAGCTCTGCTCCACATTTTATCCTTAGTTGGGACTGGAACTTGGGTCTCCCAGGTCTGAGTTGAAAATTCTATCACTGCATCATATTGGCCCAACCCAGCCTTTCCTGATGGGTTTGGTCAACATAGGTGGCCACAAAGGTCTCTGTCCTCTGGATTCAAGCAACTGCTCTGGTATTTATCTCCTTTGTTCCACGGAGCTCAGTATTATCTATACTGTTTGGCAGCAGTTCTCTGATATCTGAGGCAGGGGTCTCCACTAGCAGGAGATGCCAGAGATAAATTGTAGGGGCTTCTGAATATAGGAGTTTGATGGAGTTCTGGGGGTGTGGCTATCCTGGGTGCCAAAGCAGCCTAGCAACAGGTTGCCAGGCAACCAGAATAGCTCTTCAGGGGAGAAACCCAGCCCATAGTGCGAGGGAGGGACTGGTGGCTAAGACGGAAAGATAAAAAGGCAGACACTTATTGTCATTTGTCAGTCCTTTAGCCAGAGAGAGCTCTGGAATAAATTCCCTCAGTCAGCCAGGGAGGTCTGTGTGGGAAAGGGGTTTAATCCTCAGGGAAGCCTAGAGAGAGGTAGAAGAATAATTATAGCATTATAGAATCTCGTCAGAAAGTGTGTCCTAGAGTGGGGGCTAAGTCTTTGGTGAGAGTGTGACCAGAGGGCTGTTTATAATATGTCTGCTTGTAGGAGAATTTAAAAATATAAGGAAACTGACCAAAAATACTTTCAAGAACTGTTTATTTTTGACCTAGATATGAACTCCAATACTTTGTTCTGTATGTTATTTTGGTAAATATTGCAGTTTATTTTTACATATACTGACTCAGTTGAGTGGCGTGCAGTATTTAAAGACACACAGAAAACACACTACCATAGAACTATTAAGGGGCTCTAAATAACAACTGAAAGGCCTTACCCTTTTACACAAATGTGTATTATAAAAGGAAAGGCACAGGTGTGTGTGAAGTGACAGCTTTGTCAGACTGGGGAGCTGCCATACCAGTCTGGGAGAGAAAGAAGCAGGCCTGGTCACAAGAACATGTGCTCTATCGTGGAGTTATATAGCCATTTGGCTTTGGCTGCCCATCTGTACCAGACAACCCAGTAAAATAGTTGGAAACAATTTGCATTAACTTTGTTTCAGGTTTGAGAAAAATACATATCACCAGTTGGCCATTCATTATGGCATTTCCTTTCCAGAAGTTGCTCTATGGATGTTGTTGAGGGAGGGGGAAGGAAATGGAATGATTTTCTTGCAAATTAAACCAGGATCAAGCACATTCATCAACAAGGGATTAAGAGGTTGAGTGGGCTTTTCTTCCTCTCTTCTCCCTTTTAAGAATCTGTTTTTAATTCTTGCTATAGGAGAAGAGAAGACAGCATCCAGGAAGACAGAGGAAGTTTTGTAACTACACCCACAGCTGAACTCTCCAACCAGGAGGAGAGTCTTCTAGATAACTTTCTGGATTGGAGCTTGGATTCCTGTTCTGGTTATGAAGGAGATCAAGAAAGTGAAGGCGAAAAGGAGGGAGACGGTAAGCTCTCTCTCACATTTTCTCTCATGCTGTCCCTCTCTCCTAGAAGAACAGTTTATTATATGCCAGGAGGGTCTAGCATTTGCGGGTGAGGGGAGTCCTTAAGACCTGCAGCCCTTTGGGAAAAATTATCACTATCATGTGTACTTACTCAGATCCTAATGGCATCTGCTGACACTTTCTCTGGGTTGTTGCCACCGAAGAAGGTAAGCTGAGTGGCCTATGTGATTTTTTCAGTATCCTTTATTCTTCTCAGCTGCATGTATGTCTTTTTTAAATGTGTGCTTACATCAGGGTGGGAACACTGTGGGACTTGAAGGACATTTTTGTTCCTCCAGGACCTGGGCAATGCAGTTTGGTAGTGAGGTTTCATCACTCCTGTTAACTGGAAGGGAGATGTCTGCTCTTTTCAGGTTATCTCCCCCTCCAGAATTTTAAAGCGTATCCTGGCAGAGTATTGGTTTTTAGCTGAAAAATATTTTGGGGTTTAAAAACTTGGTGGAGGGATTGCGGGCCATACTGGGCCAGCTCAACTGTGAGTTCATAGAATGCATAGCTCAACCCTGTGTTCAGATCTTTAATTGCTGTTCTGTTTTACATTGATTTTATTTATTGACTGCTTAGATTGGGCTATCTTTTTATGTGGTTTTATACCACTAATGTATAGACAAAACTCACAAAGTTTATCATGCCTTATAGAACTTCAGTAAATAAAATTGATGTAGAGTGTATAAACTTTCCCACAGAAGACAGAATTCTGAATAAGGCACTCTTATTTTGTGAGTGCCATATATTACTGCGTGCTGTGAGAAGGTAAAAATGAAGTATGCTACAAAAATTGTTCCTGACATGATTTCCTTGGAATATATTCAGCTTCCTTGCTTACATGATTTTTCTGTTCAGTTACAGTTCCCAGCGGAGTTCTAGATATAACTGTGGTATGCAGGGACCCTGAAGAGCGTGGCGGCTGCTGTTGTGAAGAATCCAGTGATGACGAGATCCTTCCCAAAGATGGGTCGATGTACAATTTCAAGAATTATGACCAGCCTGTTGAGAGGAGTTGGCTAATGGGCCACACCCTACAAAAAACTACCCTTGATGGCAGCTCTGGATATTCCTCAGTCAACAGCGCCAGCCCTAGCTCTACCATAGATTGCATCTTTGGCACATCTCACAAAGCTACCTCAATGCAGCCTCTGGGTTCAACAAAGAACAAAGGCCTATTGCTGCCTCATGACTCAAAATTGTGTTTACAGTCTTCTAGGCCTGAAAGAAGGCAAGCAAAACGGAAAAATGTGGCAGAGTACAATGAAGAGAAGATGAACTTGGGCTTCCTAAGCCTTTGACATCAACAGTGCTAATATGTTAAATTTTTCTGAAGCAGGTATGAACGTGGGAGGAGTACTGTTCTGGGTGTGGCTCTGTACATGGTTAAAGGCTACGTTGCACGTGGTGGGTCATGGGCTGGGTAGCACTGATTTCTTCTGAATGTTTACCTTTGAGCTTTCCCAAGGGTTTTGTCTGCCTCTCTAGATCTCATTTTGTGGTTAAGCTTTGCAGCCCCCACAAGGCTTAAAGTGTTAACAGGCCCAACTGTAGTCTTATGTCTCCCTCCAGGAAATGTCAGATGTGTTGTGGGCTGAGTGGCAGGGAATTAAAATGTTGCTTCTTTTTTCTATCTTCCTCATAATCTGCCCCTTGTGCCAGATAATTATGATCTATCTTGACCTAGCCCATTGGTGCATATAACTCTGCCCTTATCCCTTTTTTCTTAGCCAGGGCCAAGTACATCTCCCTATCCCTGTTTTTGTTGGATCTTTGTCCTGTATGTGGTGGTGAAGAATGTTGGGAACATTAAACAAATGAAGTGAAAGCTATATAAAAAGAGGAACAACCCTATAAGACAGTGGTTCTCAACCTGTGGGTCCCCAGATGTTTTTGGACTTCAGCTCCCAGAAGCCCTGAGCATTGACCATAGTGGCTGGGGCTTCTGGGAGCTGAAGTCTAAAAAACATCTGGGGACCCACAGGCTGAAAACCACTGCTATAAGATCTGGCCACTCTCTCAATCAACTTTTATGTTTACTCTCTGTAAGTCTCCCAAATGTTTGCTATTCAATCTTTGGGGAACATTTCCCACCTCTGGGCTAAATATTTCAATGTGGTCGTAATATTCAGTACTGCTAGAGCAGAGATGGAAATCGTGCTCTTCTTGATGCTCAGACTGGAAGTCCCAGGAGCCCTACGCAGCATACCCAATGGTAGGGAATGCTGGGAGTTGTGGTCCAACATGTGGAGCGGGCTGTGTGATTCACATCTCTGTCCTAGAGGACAGATACCAGCATTTTGTTGTTTGTTGGTACAGCTTGGCTTCTGTATGGGGCCTTGGTTACCTGTTAGTATTTAGTATGCCAGAATTTATCTGCACTGCCTTTTCATTGTTTTTGTTACTCCAAAACAGCATATTTGCTGCAGTTTACTGAGGAGCATATGCCCCTGTTTACCAATGTTTGTTTTAAAGGCTAGGTGCTATTTTTGTCTAAGCAATATAGTGGCCATTGTGAATCAGTGGGAAAATGACTTATCTCTGGGAAAAAAATTGTTGAATATTTTTCTGTGCTTTTTAATTTTTGTTTTCTTTTGTAATGCTCTTTATATTTCCTTCTTCCCTTTCTCCGATTGTACTTGCTCTTTTTTACACATAAAAATATAGGCCTTTGCAAAGTGTCTAATTTCTCTAATTTCAAGGGTCCACTTCTATAATTAGTCTGGATTGGGATTTTTTTTTTTCCTACAAAGGAAATTGATGATGGAAACTAAACCCATTTTTTTTCTTGTAAGTGAAGGATTTGTACATTCTAAACTGCAACCAGATGTCCTGTACTTCATTGTTCACAGAAACTAGAATAAATTGTCCTTCCAAATTGGTATATATCTGTAATCTGAATTCACTTATGGACATACGGTCTTGAACACTGTTCCACTGGACTAACCTATGTTACATGAAAACCTGTGATTACTGGAAATAAGAATTTTGGACAGCATCCTCTGTTCTATTTACAGGTGTCTACAATAGGATTTTGTTTCTTTTATGCATTATGCCTCCTTAGAATGTATGTCAATGGTACAAAATGTGCGCACTTCCTAATGACTACAAGCGTTTGGGAAAAAAAACACTGGACAGGCTAAATAAGTCCTTTTTAAAGAAGGTAATGTCAATGACAGTTCATGTTGGTTAGTGATTTTTTTTATAAAGCAAACCTTTTTATATATAAATTGACTCCTGAGTTTGTTTATGGGTTCAGATATTGTCTTGAAGCACATATGCGTATGTTCTGTATCTTATCAGGTACATGAATAACTCAGTAAGATGGCTGCCATCACTCCCACAGTGGTGAAGGAAAAGGTATATGTTGCAGTGCCACTGATCTGCAACAAAGGAAAACAGCAGGAGAACTGCTAGATTGGCAAACATGAAGACAACTGGAAAGACAATACAACACCCAACATTGTCCTGAATATACGGCTTCTCTTCCTGAGAGCTGTAGTAGAAATGACTTACTTTGGTTCATGAATTTTTAAAAATTATTATAAATATCTTGCTTTTCTATTGGAATATTAGAAAAAACAATGGAAGGAAAGTTTAGTGGCTATTATGCAAAATTCCAGGCCTAATTCTAGTGCTGTCTAAAGTAAAAAGACATTTGCATGTTAAAGATGACCAACATTGAAGAAAATGGAAACATAGTTACATAAACAGCAGTTGTAATCTATGGACGCAGCATACACATGGAAATATTGTCTAGTTTTAATTCAGCCAATACCCATAGTGGTCCTTCCAAGCAGGCTTTTGAATATGTTTGGCAGGAGGGGTGTCTCCATGCTATACATGTTTTTTTAAAAAAAGGTACTATTCTGCTTCAACAATAGTGTGACTTTTGTGGCTCTAAACTCAAGGCCTGTAGCCAGAGATTTTGGTGTATAAAGCAGCTAGGTATGGTAGTGAACTGATTTAGGAATATACTGCATTCTCTACAATGACTGACTGTCCTCTCTAGGATGCCAAACAGGTCTTGTCCATCTCATTCTATAGCTGTCTAGCGCTTAATTGGAAACCTATGTACTAAACAGGAATTCTAGTGCTTGTTATGCAATGCTTTCCCTGCAGAGGAGGCACCTGCTGCCAAAGCAAGTATTAATGGTTCTTCTTCATGCTCTCTGTGCCTCACAGAATGGGAATCTTCGTGCATGGGCAGTAGCTTTTCAGAAAGTTCCAGAGCTGAGCAGCTTAGTGTGAGCCCCTCCCCCATCCGGTATTGAGCATGCTCAGTCCCGCCAAGTTAACGGTCTCCACAGTTTCTTTTCATCCGCCGACCAGTTAGCAGCTCGGAAAGCTTCCTTGCTGAGCAGTTTGCTTTGCTTCAGTCTTCGACTATCTGTATTTTTTCCAACAAAAAGACTGTAAGAACTCTTCCCCCTTTCTATGTCATTGTTTAAGTTGTGTGTGTCTTGTGGTCACAAGGTCTCCCTGTCTGACAGCCACTCCGAGTGCCTGTTCTGCCTCGCAACCAGCTTCCCCTCAACCTCACAAGGTTCCCACTGTGGCTCAGCTAAGCAAGCTTCGTCCCACCTTGCTGAGTCCTCCATTAAGGAGAAGAAGGGAGAAGCACCGCTCTCCTTCTCCTGTAGGCCATCAGCCAGCTCCTTTACCGACGCCCCCTCCAATGCAGCCTTCGATGGCTACTGTGGAGGAGGAGGATGCTCTTGACCCTTCGCCAGAGTGTGACGATGTCCAGTTCCCGGAGCTCTCGGTCCCAGTGGCTGTCGACTTCAGACGTGGGGTGTGGACCCTTGCTGCGTGTGTCTCCACCAGTCACATTGGCCCAGACCGGAGAAGCGGGTATATAAACCCTGCTCCCTCGGACTCTCACTCCTGCTGGCCCCAAGTTGGACTGTCCATCCTATCTGGACACTCCTCAGTCTCCTTCCCGTGATTGCCTGCGATCTAGCGTGGTGCGCTGTTTGGAACACAGCAATAGAGGTAGATCCCTGTGTCATCAGGATTACGGTTACTGTGGAGCCCGTGACCTTGACTCACCTTTTTCTTCAGCCTCTTACATCGCTCAATACGGCCACGAGCACCTCTAGAGAGAACAACCTGGCTTCTATTATTCATATTCACCAGCCTATCGTGATCGATACCATCTTGACATCTGTCATTGGTCTCCCTACCATCTGTGGCGTTCTCACTCTCCGTCGCACTCTTCCGCGTCTCACTACTGACACCCCTCCCAATACCAACACTCAAGGACCCATTCTCAATCCTGTTTTCCATATTACCGGCACTCTCCAGTCCACCACCAGTCCTGTGACTGGTCGCCTCGTTGAAGGCCAATCTCACCACCTCCTTGGGTGACGGCAACGGTGTTTTGGCCTCCGCCGGATACCCACCTTGTGTCTACGCTACCAACATCTCAAACAGTTTCGGTACCGACACAATCCGTTGTTGCCCCGATCCCAGCTGTTCTTCTGATGTCTTCAGCACCGATGTTGGTAACAGTGTCGATACCGGCTACAATACCAGCCCTAGTCGCATTCCTGGTCTCTGCTACTGTTCTGCCAGCTATTCCCTCCATGCCGGTACCAGATCGATCCCGATCACGTCAGTCTCTGTCTCAGTCCTCTGCCTCTTATGATTCCAACAGTGATTCGGCGGATTCCACGCCTGACTCCCACACCTCTCCACCGTTGGCCTTTGGGGACTCAACCCCTGATTTAGCTCCTGAGGATGTCAAGCAGTTTTCAGACATCCTGGTCAGGATGGCCAACGCGCTCAGCCTGGACATTCTGGACCTGCTCTGACGGCACAGGACCTGGTGTTCCATTATGTCGACACTCGGCTTCCTTCCATGGCTCCGATTCTGTTTCTCCCTGTGTTGCAGGAAGTGTTGAAAGATTCCTGGGCCCAGCCGGCTTCGCTCCAGCCGATCCCTCATCACCTGGAGCATCTTCACTGGATTCAGAAGAAGGATGTTGACTTTCTATTTAACCACCTCACGCCGAACTCGATAGTTGTCAAGTCTTCTCAGACAAAGGGAGGCAAGAGGGCTCACACAACACCACCAGACCCCGAGGGCTGCCATTTGGACACCTTCGGTTGTTGGTTCTACTCTGCTTCCTTGCTGATTGCCAGGACCTCAAACACTCAGGCTTGCCTGGCTGCCTATCAGAGGAACATCTGGGACAGGTTCTTTCCTCTGCTTTCTCATCTGCCGGACAACCATAGGACTAGTGCCATCCAGTTCTACAATGAGTTGGTGGCTCTCTCTAACCAGCAGATCCTGTCCTCTCGGCATGCTGTCGAGGGTGCAGCGCGGGCGATGGTGGGAGCCGTCGCCCTTCGCTGTTTTGCGTGGCTTTGCTCAGCTGGACTTGCAGAGGACAGCAGGAAGAGGATTGAGGACCTGCCTTTTGATGGCCGAGGGCTCTTCCATGTGACCACAGATGAGGCCATGGACCACCTAGTGAAGGCTCACCTCATGGCTAAGAAGATGGGTCTGCATCCCACTTCTCAGTCCAGGAGACCATCTTCGTCATGCTCCTCATGAAGACATTCTGCCTATTCTTATAGGTCACGCTCCCCTCGTGACTCCTCTTCCAACTTCATCCCGACACTCCTTCAGACGGCGCCAACTGTCCTCCAAGAAGGCCGCCTCTACCACTAAGTCCCGCTTTTGACTTCCCTTGCAGGTCGCCACCTCTACCATTGTTCCATCTGCCCGTCCATCTTTCCAGAACCCCTGGTCTGGCTCGCCACTTCAACATCTGGGGCAAGATCACTTCAGACTCCTGGGTTCTTTCCATTGTCCGTCTTGGTTACGCCATCGAGTTTCAAAGTATTCCACCTCTAGGCGTCTTCTACTCCACCCCCGCCAGCCCAGCGCTCCTTGAGGAGATCGAGTCCCTCCTCCTCAAAGGGGCCGTAGAGCAGGTGCCGCCCTTGGCCAGTTCCACTGGCTTCTTCTACTGGTACTTCACAGTGCTCAAGTCAGACGGCACCCTCCGACATATCCTGGACCTCGGGGGTGAATTCCTACATCCTCCCCCGGAAATTCAAGATGGTCACTCTCTCTTCCATCCTGCCCTTCCTGCGGCATTGGGACTGGTTTACCTCCATCGATCTACAAGACGCCTACTTCCATATTACAATTCAGCCCCAACACAGGATGTGCCTCTGGTTCGTGGCCGACGGCATCTGCTACCAATACAAGATCCTGCCGTTCGACCTGTCCACCACCCCCAGAGTCTTCACCAAATGTCTAGCCCCTGTGGTATCCTATCTTTGCATGAAATGTGTTATGGTGTTTCCCTATCTGGACAACTGGTTACTGGTGATGCCCTGCAAGCAAAAGCTGTATGAGGACATTTACCTCACCCTCGCCCTCCTCTCAGATCTTGGCCTCAGGGTGAACCCCAAGAGGTCCCACTTGGAGCCTTCACATACCCTGGACTTCATTGGAGCCACTCTAGACTCTGCTTCTGCCAGGGCTTTCCGGCCGGTGAAGTGTGCTTGGACACTGCGCCAGGCCACTGTCACTGTCCTGTCCATTTCTGCCTGAAGAGTTCAACAGCTCTTGGGCTACATGGCACCCACAACGGCGGTCACCTATTTGTCCGGCCTCCATGCTCGCCCTCTACAGCATTGGTTTTCCGGGCCTTCGACCCTCTTGTTGATGACCAATGTCACCTTCTGTGGGTTCCCCGCTCGATCAGAGATTCCCTCCACTGGTGGCTGTCTCCATGCCACCTACTATCAGGAATGCCACTTGTCAAAGCCCACCCAACACGACCGATGCTTCCCTGCTTGGCTGGGGAGCCCACTGTGGCCATTTTGCCATGCAGGGACAGTGGGCGGGCCTGGAGACGCATCTTCATATCAATGCGTAGGAGCTCCTAGCTATCCTGAAAGCCCTGCAGGCCTTCCAGAACCTGATTGTCAGACAGACAGTCCAGATCCTGTCAGACAATACAACAGCTGTCTGTTATGTGAACAGGCAAGGAAGCACCCATGCCTCCACTCTGCTCCACCTGGCTCTACACCTCTGGGACTGGTGTGTCCTGCTGTGTGTGCACCCAGTGGAGGTTCACTTAGCGGGACAGCACAATGTGATGGCGGATACGCTGAGCAGGGACACGATGTGTCACCACGAATGGTCCCTCCTGGATGCCGCTTTCCAGCAGATAGTGTCCCGCTGGAGCACTCTGTCCAATCTCTTTGCGAGTGATCAGAACAAGAAGTGTCCCCGTTATTGCTTGAGAGCCAGCCTGGGCCCCAGCTCTCTCGGCGACGCATTCCAATTTCCTTGGGACAGGGAGTTTCTTTACATCTTTCCTCCCTTTCCACTCCTGGGCCGAGTGGTAGCCAAGCTCCTGTCGGACAAGGCAAACGCCATCCTCGTAACCCCGTACTGGCTGAGGCAGCACTGGTTTGGTCCCCTCCTCACCACTGCTCAGGGCCGCAAGATGCAACTACATTGCACACCAGACCTCCTCTCCCATTCGGACGGTCGCGTGCTTCATCCGGACCTTCCTCTCCATGCTTGGAAGATAACCTTCTAGATTCTCCTGCCATCCAAGCTGTCCTCACGGCCTCCAGGAAGGAGTCCACTCGTAGATCATACAAGTGGTGGAAATTCGTGGCTTTCGCAGATACCCAAAGTGAGGCATCCTTTCCGGTTCATTGTCAACAGTGCTGCATTTCCAGTTGCAGCTGAGGAAACAGGGCCTTGCCTTCTCCTCTCTGAAGGTCTACCTCTTGGCCATCATAGCCTACCAGCCATGTGGTACTCCTTCCGCAGCCCTTTCAGAATGCTACTGTCAAGCAATTCTTTAAAGGGCTTCAACACCTCTATCCTCCTGTCTCTCTGCCACTCCCACCTTGGTCATTGTCACTTGTTCTCTCTCAGCTTATGTGCCATCCTTTCAAACCGATGGCCATGTCTGATGACCATCTCCTTATCATAAAGACGGCCTTTCTGGTCGCTGTCACTTCGGCCAGGTGCGCAGGAGGATTGACTGCACTACAGTCCAATGAACCCTTCTGGTGTTCCATCGAGACAAAGTGGTTTTGCATCCAGATCTGTCCTTCCTTCCCAAGGTTGCCTCTGACTTCCATCTGAATCCAGACGTCATCTTACCTACCTTCTATCCTGATCTGGCTTTGCCTTTTGAGCACTCACTCCATTCTCTTAATGTGCATCAGGCTCTAGCCTTCTACCTACAACGGACCTCAACCTTCTGAGACTCCACATCTTTTCGTCTATTATGGTGGCCACTGGAAGGGTCACAAGGTGTCCACTCAGCAGTTCTCCAAGTGGGTTGTCTAGACAATTCACCTAGCCTATGAACTTACGGGACAACCCCCACCAGCCCCTCCTTTCCACACCCAGTCCACAAGGGCCCTGGCTTTGTCAGCAGCTCTTCTCCGTGGAGTTCATCTGCAGGAGCTTTGTCGTGTGGCTACCTGGTTGCAGCCTTCGACCTTTGTCTGCCACTACCGCCTTGACTACTGGGCCTGGCATGACGCTCGCTTTGGTCATGCGGCGCTGTCTTCAATCCTGTAGGACCTGACCCGCCATCCAATGGTAAGCTACTCAATCTTTCATTGTGTGAGGCAGAGAGACCACAAAGAAGAAGAACAGGTTGCTTACCTGTAACTGTGGTTCTTCGAGTGGTCATCTGTGCCCTCACACACACCCGTCCAGCCTCCCCTCTTTCAGGTCCTTGCCTCGGTGGACTTAGAAACTGAGGAGAGACCGTTAGCTTGGTGGGACTGAGCTTGCTCAGTACCGGATGAGGGAGGCGTTCCCGCCAAGCTGCTCAGCTCTAGAACTTTCCGAAAAGCTACTGCGCATGTGTGAAGATTCCGATTGTGTGGGGATGACCACTCAAAGAACCACAGTTACAGGTAAGCAACCTGTTCTTTATCTTGGCCTCTTGCCTTTGTGAGTTTATGTACTTTTTTAAAGCCTCGTAAACCCTCCTGGCTTCAAGATTTTCCACGCCTTGGCTCAGTCATTAGTCAGGAATCAAAAGAAGACTAGGAGTTAGAATGGCAGCTATGAAGGAACTAGACAAGATCCCAAAAGTTAGGATTGTCCACGCAATTGTATTTCTGATTTCTATGTGTGGTTGTGAAAGCTGGACAGTGATGAAAGCTGATAAGAAGAAAACCAACTCATTTGTAGAACTCTTCTCCAGCACCTCATTTCAGATACCCAGCCTGTTGAGAAGACAGATGAATGGGTCCTAGAGTAACGACTGAACTCTAGAATCCAAGATGACAAGACTGTCATATTTCGGCCACATCTTGAGAAGACTTGACTCACTAGCAAAGGCAGTAATGCTTGGAAGTGTAGATGGCAGTAGGAAAAGGGGAAATTGCATTACATGTGTAAATATATTTTTATTGAATTTCACATAAAATAGACCAACACATAATTTAAAGCCCTTACACAGAAAAATCATCCCAGTAATCTAACATAAATAAAAAAGCCTTACTATACATATTATATCTACCATATAAAAAGAGAAGAATTAAAAAAAAGGAAAAAAAGGGGAGGGGGAAAAAAAAGAATTACATAAAGGAAAGTAAACTATCCAGACAGACAAGGAAGATAGTTGCACAAGACAAGAGAGCAGAACAAGAAAGAACAAACATACTAGTCATAAGACAAGACAACTCTTGCATCTATTTACCCGCTACTTACCCCACCCCCTGGCTTCCCACTTAACCTGACATCAGTAAAATTATCTGATCAATACATATCCCCTCACTTTGAAGAAAAGGAATTTTCCTTTATATATTAGTATTTAACTCTGTTTCCTAGAGTTCTAAATCATCTAAATATCAAAATCCCATTGAAAATTGTTACCCATTGTACTTTTCATATAAAATATATATGGTTCCTAATTTTCCAATATGATTGCATAGATTTCCCCTTCAACTATCCTGATAATTTCTCTATTTTTGCTACTTCTATCACTTTAACTAACCATTAATGAATTAATGGAACAGATTTTTGGTGCCAATACTTTGCAGATATTATCCTTGCTGCTATTATCAAATAACATAACAATATTTTATTTTCATTTTCAATCTTGTCTTAATAATCTTAACATATTCAAAAGATAAAGTTCTGGTCTGAATGTGATTCTTGATTTTAAAATCTTTTGTATTTCCCCATTTACAAGCAACCAATATCTTCTAGTCTTCCTTTATGTCCACCTTAAATGATAGAAAGTCCCTTCTTGTATATGACATTTCCAACATTTAGTATTACCTTTTTATATATTTTTGCTAGCTTTACTGGGGTTAAGTACCATCTATACAGTTTTTTTAAAAAAATTCCTTATAATCGTAACAGCTTCTGAATTTTAGACCACTTCTCCATACTCTTTCCCATTGTTTCAATGGCATAGGGTATCCTACATTGGTTGCCCATTTCATTATACACTACTTAACTACTTCATCCTCATTTGTACAGTATACTATTAATTTGTATTTGGTCTTGTATTTGGTCTTGTTCTTACATACTTTTCCTATATCCAATTCCTTATTTTCAAAATCATATAGAATCTAAGATGACAAGACTGAGAGTGTCATACTTCGGCCATATCTTGCAACGATCTTGAGAAGACTTGACTCACTAGCAAAGGCAATGATGCTTGGAAGCGTAGGGGGCAGTAGGAAAAGAGAAAATTGAATTACAGATGGATAGACTCAACCAAGGAAGCCATGGTTCTAAATGTGCAAGACCTGGGCTGTTGATGACCTTAAAGGCCTGTAGCCAGAGATTTTGGTGTATCAGGGTAGCTGGGAATGGTGGTAAACTGATTTAGGAATATAATAGTATTATTAATCAGCAGTAATAACATTAATACAATATCAAAGAAGAAAAAAGAAATTAGTTTTTTTAAAAAAACTGTCTATTTTTTAAATACTCCATGTTAAGAAACAGCACATACTATTTCCTTTGCCCAGTTATTATTTGTTTAGTCTTTCCTCTGTGAGTGGGGGAAAGACAATCTCCATCACTAATTAAGGAGTTGCCCCTCCCGCATGCTGCCTTGCGTCTGTTACTACCTCATTGGACCCTAGCTAAATTTGGAAGGGTCACATGTGATTGGTGAAATAGTGCTGAAGTGGGTGTGTCTGATGTCCACCTGGATGCGAGGGTATAAAGCCCATGCTGTGCCTTTGTTTGCCGTTCTGGACCTCACTTTCAGTTTTAAAAGGGAGTTTCCAGCACCCCACTATAGTAGAACTTTTCATAATATTATTTTTGTACTTAATAAATTTGGTCACCAGCCTTTGAACCAAGAAACGTCTGGTCATTTTTGCCTACTTCTCAGAAAAAGCTGTCCCTCTTAAGGGCGTAGAGGTGACAGATTCTGGCGCCCGAACAGGGACGTTTTTGAAGAAGGAGGCAGAGGTGAGAAACGCCCTGCATCAGTCCCTCTGCCTAGGGAGACCAGGCGGGAAGGAATCCTCTGAAAACCGAATGGTCCGGGGCGAGCATCGATCCTTCACGCCAGGCGCCAACGTCCCACTTGTGACGGGCGGATGAGATCGGGGGACGCTCCTGATCAACGGCAGAGACGAGGCTATTCCTTCCTGATTCAAGGCTCTGAAATTTCGTCAGGGTTAAGATCCCGGAGCCTGGAGACAGCCTGTGATTCTCGCCTCACCCTCTGGTAAGTATTTCCCCAAGAAAGTCAGGGACCGCCCTAGAGAGGTACCTGGGCCTGAGATTGGTTGGGAATTCCCTCTGATTCAGACTTGCTGAGTGAATGTGTGTGTGTGTGTGTGTGTGTGTGTGTGTGTGTGTGTGTGTGTGTGAAGTATTCTATTTTCTCATGAGAAGAAATCCTTCGGGAATGAGCAAAGTGATTGCTGCCTTATGTGTTCTGCCTTTGGTGTTTGTAATTTGTTGCTTGTTGTGCGTTTTCTTGTTTGAAGATTTGTGTTTTTCATGTGTTTTGCACTTAACTTGTAACAAACTTGTAATAGCAGAGAGATGGGGTCGAACAGTTCGAAACAGAAAGAGATAAGAGATAAATCCTAGGGGTGGGCTCCCCCATCACCCCTTGCGTTGTGTGTTTGCAGAATTTGAGGGAAGTGGGGAATGGGTTCTAAAAAGCAAATGTTAAAATATTGTGCAGAGATTTGGCCCAATAAGAATCCCTGGGGTGCACCAGTGGGACACAAATGGGACATTTGATAAACTGGTATTGCAAGCATGGATTAATTGGTTAAATTCTGGGAAGACTGTTGAAGAGAGATACATGAGGGTTTTTAAAAATTCAGCTTTTGGGTTTCCAGATTCTCCCCCTCAGTGCATCCCTGATAGTACCAAGGCAATCATGGCCATTGTCCCAGCAAAATTTAAAAGAGATAGCTGGGACCCGCTGGATCACCTCCCTCCTCCCTATCCCAACCGGCTGGCCAAATGGCTGGTGGGCTGGCTGATTTCCCTCCCCCACCGCCCATAAATCAAGGTGGTGCTGGAGAGAGACTTAAACGCAGACAATGCCCAGGCATCCTCCTCCATTGAGCCCACTGCGCCCCCTAGTGGCTCAGTGACAGAAATGACCAAATCTCACAAGTCTCTTAGAAAGGAGCTGGCTCAACTTTTGAAGGATCAGGAGAGCTTTCTTACTGGAAGGGCCCAAATCCCAGCAAGTAGCTAGACAATCGGTTGCAGCATCGACAAGTGCCCCTCCAACAATGAAAAGCAATACTGCATTGCCAATGTATCCTTTGAGAGAAGTCCCAGATGGCAGGGGTGGGAGATTGGTTCTGTTGACCACCCCCTATCCAGTTTAGAAGTTAGGAGACAAGAAGACAGTTATATCTCTGATTGAGGACCCTTTGAAAGTGGCGGAACAATTTCAGCAATTTCTAGGACCCTCTGTTTACACCTGGAAGGAATTGATGGCCATCCTTAACATTCTGTTCTCGGGGGAAGAATAGGTTTTGATTAGGAAAGCTGCAATGTTAGAATGGGAGAAAACCCATCCACCAGACACAGATGGATCTGTCCCTGCAGAACAGAAATATCCCAACCAAGATCCTCGCTGGGACAGTCAGGCAAGACAGACAGGCAGAAAATGGAGGATTTAAAGGCTTTGATTATTGCTGGAATTAAGCATTCAGTCCCAGGGCACAGAATCCCCACAAGGCCTTTGATATTCAACAGGAAAAAGAAAATACACCTTCTGCTTTCCTACAAGAGACTGAAGGAGCGGGCAATGAAGTCTTCTGGGATAGATGTGAATGGTGAACATGGCCAAAGCTTGTTTTAGACTCATTTTGTCACCAGAGCTTCAGCCTGATATCCGCACTAAGCTCCAGAAACTTGAAGATTGGAACACAAGAGATGTAGGTGAGCTGTTAAGGGCAGCCCAGAAGGTCTATGTGAGAAGAGATGAAGAAAAGCAGAAACAGAAAGCGAGAGCTATGGCGGTAACAATGCAACAAACAGCACCCGGGGGACGTGCAGATGGGAAGAGGAGGCCAAATGGGAAGAGAGAGATTGGGAAAGTCCCAATGTGCTTACTGCAAACAGTTTGGACACTGGCGAGCACAGTGTCCTCAGAGGAGTAAGGGGAGAGGCAGAGGAATTTCCTTTCCCAATCCTTCAGCCCCTCCTTCAATCCTCGACGTGAAGCAGTACAACTGGCACCAGTCACGAACCCCAGGATGATAGTTGGACGGACTGAGGAGGTCAGGGGCCCGGCATTCCACCCCCGGAGCCCCGGGTAACTCTGAGGGTGAGAGAGACGAAATAAAGAATTTCTAGTAGATACTGGAGCTGCTATTTCTGCTGTTACAAACCCACTACCTGTTCCTGTAGAGAAGCAAGTGACTGTTGGAGGAGCCACTTGGTAGCCAGTCAGTGGTTTCTTATGTCCCTATTGAATGTCAAATTGGACACCGAGAAATAAAAGCGCCCTTCTTACTACTCCCAGAAGCTCACGTGAATCTGCTAGGGAGGGATCTGTATGTTAACCAGGGCGTGTATAGAATTCGAGGAAGATGGTAGTAACACCGTCATCTTAAAAACCTATATGATGTTTCGAGAGGTCCAGCGCCCCTGATGGCACTACAAGAGTCATGAACCTCACTTCTGCCAACGACATTCTGTCTCGAATCCCTCCAGGAATTTGGGACACTGGCTTACCAGGACTAGCGGTTACCACAGAGCCAGTGAAAATCAAGCTGAGGAAGAGGAGCAAAACCAGTATGCTTGTCCCAATATAAAATCCGCCCACACCACAGGGAGGGACTGGTAGAGTTGATGAGAAGCTGGTTGGGGGGCGTCATTGCTCATGGATCAGTTGGTTGTAGCCCTCGGAATCCCCCATTATGGCAGTCCAAAAGCCCTAGGGGGTCTCCGTCTTGTACATGATCTCCGTGTTATAAATTCAGTCACCCAAGATCTACCTCAGCTGGTTCCTGATCCCTACACGCTGCTCAGCGTCCTATCGCCTACGCACTCCTGGTTCACGGTTTTGGATTTAAAAGATGCATTCTTCTGTATTCCGCTTCATCAGGAAAGCCAGAAAATATTCACTTTCTCCTACCCCTTGGATGAGAGTGGGAATGTCCAAAGAGCCTTCTGGACTAGGTTGCCACAAGGTTCAAGAACTCATCAGTTCTCTTTGGGCAGGCACTAGCCTGAGACCTCCGAGATTGGCCTCGGAACCGAGAGACCATTTTGCTTCAATATGTGGATGACCTGCTCCTGGCAACTAAGACCCCAAGCTGCTTGCGAAGAAGAAACTGTTTCACTCCTGACTTTTCTGCTTGAGAGAGGATATCGAGCTTCCCAAGAAGAAGGCCCAGTTAGTTCAGCCCAAGATTCGCTTTTTGGGACACGACATCTCTGCGGGAAAGCGAGCCTGGCTCCTGAGAGGGTTGAGGCAATCCTTCGAATACCAACACCCCAAACTGTTAAGGAACTCAGGTCTTTCCTGGGTCTGACAGGATTCTGCAGACTATGGATTTGGGACTATGGGCGATTTCTAGAACCTTTTTTATATTCCATTATGACGGAGTCTGAGAAGACAGGTCATAGTCTGCTTCCTGAAAATCCGATCATCGAAGCCGCAATAGAACAATTAAAAGTCCGCTTGGCCTCAGCTCCCAGCTCTACATCTTCTGAACCCTTCGGAGCCCTTCATTCTTTTTGTAGCTGAACAGGAAGGAGTGGCAAAGGCAGTGCTTACACAGTCATTGGACCTGGCACCAAAGGTGATTGCTTATTTCATGAAAAATCTAGATGATACTGCCCGAGGTTGGCCTACTTGCCTGAGAGCAGTGGCAGCAGCAACGCTCATGATAAAAGAAGCTATGAAGTTGACTTTTGGAGGACAACTTACCATATATCCCCACACGATCTCGCTCCATACTAAAACTCGAGGACCAAATTGGATGACGTAGACCACCTAGCAAAATGTCAAGCTACCATGCTGGAAGATGGAAGAGTCTCCGTACTCAAAGTAGAAAGGAAGAATCCAGCAGAATATCTCCCCGAGATTCCTAGACGTGAGTTCAGCAAACCACTCCATGATTGTGTGACCACCATAGATTTCCAGACCAAATCGCGGCCAGACCTCTCCGAGATTCCCCTCCAAAATCCAGATGTCATTTGGTTCACAGATGGCTCTAGCTTTTCGTAGAACAGGGGATTCAACACACTGGATGGGCTGTGGTGGATCATCTTGGGACACTAGTGCAATCTGGAGCTCTCCCTGTTCTTGCTCGGCCCAGAGAGCAGAATTAGAAGCCATGATCCAGGCGACTCGATATGCGAAAGGTCTGAGAGCCACTATCTACACAGATTCAAAATATGTTTTGGGGAGTTGTTCATGCTCATGCTCAGCTCTGGCAAGAAAAAAAGGATTATTAGATCGACCTGACAGTCCTATCAAGCATAGGAATGGAATAAAGGAACTATTGGAGTCAGTGCATTTGCCAGAAGAACTTGCTATTGTCCATTGTAAAGCGCACCAGAAAGAAGATTCCGGAAGAATGCCAAAGGAAATAGATTCGCGGATCAACAAGCGAAGCTAGCAGCTTGCACAAGGACCGGCTCGAAGATGCGCTATGGACACAGTAGCCATCCCAATGCCTCCTGAAGCCACCTTGCACTCCAGAAGACTACACCATGGCCAAGGATGCGGGTTATCGCCAAGTCCAGAATTGGCTAATAGCCCTGAAACGAACCGGATTTGGATCCCAACATCAGTCCAGCGACCGCTGGTAGAGAGAAATTAGATCAACAAACTCATCTAGGAGAAGAAGCCCTAATACATCTGTGGAGAAGATAACTAGATGGACCATCTGTTAGACCTACTCTAGCATCCCATTGTTCGAACTTGTGAAACCTGCCAACAGGTCAATCCTGCTCATGGAAACCACCCAGACAGAGGCTCAGGAGACATCTGTACAACCCTTCTACGTATCCGGGACAATATTGGCAAATTGACTTCACCGAATTCCCCAGGGCACTGGGATTTTGATACCTGCTAGTCCTAGTCTGTAAATTTTCTTGGGTGGGTGGGAAGCCTTTCCATGTAGAACTTGTAAGACAAGAGAAGTTGTGAAACATCTGTTGGAATCTATCTTGCCACGCTGGTCCCTGCCTTGTGGACTTGATTCTGACCAAAGACCTAAGTTACCTCTCAGAATCCTGCAGAAGTTGATGAAGGCACTCAACGTCACCTGGAAATTCCACTCCCCTTACCATCCCCAAGCAAGTGGAATGGTGGAACGAATAGAACTCTACGCTTAAGAATCACCTGACTAAAATTTCCATAGAAACTGATCTTCCCTGGGTCAAAGCATTGCCTCTGGCCCTTACTAATGCCAGAATAACTCCAAAAGGTCCCTTAAAACTCTCCCCTTTCGAGAGAGAGTGCTTGGTCGCCCCTGGCCTAGCCAACATTGTCCCGGGAAGCTTGAGGGGGGAGGTTGAGATAGGGAATGCAGTCTTACAAAAATATGTGCGTTCTCTGGGTACTGCTCTGGCCTCTGTCCGAATCTTGTCCCTACAGGAGCGGCCCTTCAACCTTGATGGTCCAGTGCACCGAGTCCAGCCTGGTGATTGGGTGGTCGTAAAGATCTGGGGAAGACGGCCTTTATCCCCGACGTGGACCAAGCCTGCCCAAGTGCTGTTGGTCACCGATACTGCAGTTAAGGTCCAAGGCCACAGATCTTGGATCCACCATTCAAGAGTTAAAAAGGTGCCAGAACCCAAGAGGTGGAAGGTCATTGGGAAAAAGAGACCCAGTGACGGGCTCAAGCTGCTATTCAGAAGGGAAGCGCCCAACACTTGATTCTTCAGGAACTATATTTCTTGGAGTCACTCCGGAAGCTGACCTGAGACTACAGTATTGAATTTTGAACTGAGCCGATTAACTTCTGATAGTAGTGTTAGGACTGATTGCACTAATAGTAGTTTAAGATTATTTGCACTGACTTACATTCTTATACATACATTGTGTTTTGTTTCCTTGTTATTATGAAGTGCCTATACCTTTTATTGATGATCATTTACTTGTCTGAAGGTGCTCATGCCGGCTGGCATGAGAACATTTTACCATCAATTAGTTCACAACATTCTCAGGTAGCAAATGTCACTAAATGTTGGGCATGTTCACATGGTCCTTCTTCACATTTACAGGGATGGCCCGTGGTGCCAGCAGATACCATGAACCTTACTGGTTGGAACAGCATTGAGGTATACGGGTCTTCCCAGAGTAAGACAAACTTGTTAAAAGATGAGTAGGACCTTCTGGCATTGAAAAGGGGGAATACTCCATTAGCCCCATTGTGCATCGTCGGCGGAGTGTTTCCCGTGAAAGGCACAGGGGTGTTTCTCTGATAACTCCCAGGGAATAAGAGTCCAGCGAATTCCAGTGCAAAGGGTTTCTTTGGGAGACTATACCCACTGTAATATAACGTTTGAAATTCCTGAATCTTGGCAGGAATGTAGGAAAGGTATCCCAATGTCAGTTTCCCTATAGCTGTAGCGATGGTTTCATTGCGCTATATGGTAATAAAAAGGGTGATTCCCCTTTAAATAAGCTCCAGGAAGAGGCCATCTTTCACAATGGTGAATGGATATCCGGCCTGCCTTCTGGGACGTGGCTCTGTGGTCATTGGGCAGGAAAGGTACTTCCCCCAGTATGGAATGGTACATGCACAATTGGTTTCTTCTCCATGGGGAAGTCCATTCATGACCCAGCAGCCTAATGAAGCTTGGGATAGACAATTCGGGTGGAACCGAGTAAAGAGAGTGTATGACAAGAGTTATGGGTATGATCCAGATGATACGTTTGCTTATCCTCCGAAGGTGGGAGATTTGGAGCTGTCCATGTTCCCTTCGGTGGGAGTTGCTTTAAATATCCGTGGGATTACTGTAAACTCTCTGCTCAGCTGGAAATCTTATTCCTGTACATGGAATAAGCGCTCTGCAAACTGAGGTAGATTCACTTGCAGGCGTGTTAGCTCAACATAAATTGACACTGGATTACCTGCTCAGCAAAGAAGGGGGATTGTGCTTTTGGCTGAACACCACGTTGTCACTACATTAATGAGTCTGGATACATTGAAGAGGATGTGAACAAGTTACACGAGGTAGTTGGTGAGATCCGTAAAACCTATCTTAGGAGATGAAGACTGGTGGTCGTGGTTGGTTAATTGGTTGCCTAATTTTGGGTGGGTGAAAAGCGTTTTTGTCATTTTTATCTTGTTTACCTGCATGATCCTGTGTTTCTGTTGTCTATCACATTGCCTTGTCCAATCCTCTGTACTTCACTACACAATAATAGGTCTGCTGACCCACCTTGCAGGGTTGATGTTGTGCGAGACACAACTGTTAGTTATACAGGGATACGGGATGGGCTAGTTCTCCTGTGAAGGGGGGAAACTGTGAGTGGGGGAAAGACAATCTCCATCACTAATTAAGGAGTTGCCCCTCCCGCATGCTGCCTTGCGTCTGTTACTACCTCATTGGACCCTAGCTAAATTTGGAAGGGTCACATGTGATTGGTGAAATAGTGCTGAAGTGGGTGTGTCTGATGTCCACCTGGATGCGAGGGTATAAAGCCCATGCTGTGCCTTTGTTTGCCGTTCTGGACCTCACTTTCAGTTTTAAAAGGGAGTTTCCCAGCACCCCACTATAGTGAGAACTTTCATAATATTATTTTTGTACTTAATAAATTTGGTCACCAGCCTTTGAACCAAGAAACGTCTGGTCATTTTTGCCTACTTCTCAGAAAAAGCTGTCCCTTATTTGAGCAGTAAGGTGAGACACTGAGTGGGGTCACCAAAAGTTGAAATCGACTTGATGGTAGTAAACAGCAAAACCATCCTGAGCCCACTTAGGGAAAGGTGTTTCCTAAACCTTGGTACAAGAAGAACACTGCAGTGAAATAAAGCAGGAATTAACCACGCTGGTCCATATGCTGTGAGCTTCCAGAAGTCGTCCTCTGCTTAGGTACTCCCTGAAAGGCATCTAACGCTGTCTTTTGGAAGGTAGAAGAGGGCAGACTCCACGCTAGCCTGTTGTGGCGCTACGATTCCACTTTCCATATCCCACGAATCCTGGGGGTTGCAGTTTCGGGAGGGCCAGGCCTGCCTAGCCCCTGGTCCACCGGCCACGAGGGACGAGGGGCGTTTATGGGGCGAGCGGTTCTGCAACGGCCCCTGCTTAGGACATTTCCTGAACGCAGGAGGGGGGCTGCAGATGCAAAGAAAGGCAGGGGGCTCCCTGGAAGGGCCGTTCGTTTTTGCGCCAACTCCCCTGACTCGTCAACGGTCATCGGAACCCTACCGAGCAGAATGGAACTTGCTCCCGAGTATACGCCCACCGGTGACTCGGCCAGCGACAGCGATCTCACGGAGCCCCGGTTCTAGTTATAGTGGCCGCGGAGAATAATTCCTCAGTCTTGGCCCGGGAGGGAGGGAGGGAGGGAGGCAGAAGGGAATCTCCCCCAGCACACACGGGCGGCCTTGCCGGGGTGCCGTCGCGAGGGAGGCCTGCCTGGAGGCTCAGCGTCCGGAAGGCAGCGCTCACGGGCCCCATGAGGCGCTCCGGGCCGAGAGGCAAGAGAGCCCAGCCGAGAGCGGCCGGGGGCGACGCCGCGATGGCCGCCAAGAGCCTGGCGAGCCTCCCGGGCGGCAGGTGGGTAAGGCCGCGGCCCCGGAGCCCAGCTGCGTCTTTGCGCGGGTGAGGCCGGGAGGCGCCCGGCCCGCAGGTGGGCTGTCTCTGTAGCAGGGCGGCTAAGCCGCGGCGGCGCCCTCCAGCCCTTTCCGGCCATGGCGCAGCGGTCGCGGGGCTTTCCGCGGCTGAGAGCGCGCCAGCCGGCGGGACTCCCGGGGCCGAGCGGGGGACTCGGACTGTGGTCTCCGGGGCCGCAGTCCGAAGCTCAGAGCGCGCCGGCTCTGGGAGAGCTTCTGCCCGACAAAGCCTGTTAGCCTTTATGTGAGGTACCACCCTGGAGGGATTGACGTCGTTCTCGGCAGCCAGGGAGCTTTGGGGAATTTTTGTAACTGCGAAGGCAGCTGGTTGTGCCCAAAGCGCCTCAGGGGAGGGGGATTCCGCCGCCGTATCGCGAAGAGGCCCCGCGGAAAGGCTGGGGGTGAGGAGAGTGGACCCTCGGGGGGGGCTAAAATGGCTTCCGCAGGGGCCGCGTTGTAGTCTTGTTTTTGTGCTTTCAAAAAAACTACATTCTCCACCACCACCACCACCGTACAAAGCGACGCAGACAGTCTTGAGGCATTTCTAATGGTTCGCACGATAGGGCCCCGACCCAGGCCATTTCCGCACTAGACTGTTAGAGCGCTGCTCTTCCGGTCTCAGCCTCCCATGGAGTCCTGGGGTTTGCAGTTTAGAGGGGGGCGACTGCAACCCCCAGGATTCCATAGGATGTTGAAACCGGAAGAATAGCGCTATGACAGTCTAGTGCGGAAAGGGCCCCAGGTTAGGACTCAACCCCTGAAGGACGAGTTTCCTGTTGCTCTTTCTTTCATCCCAATCTACCTCACAGGGTCTGTTTCAAAAGCAAAGGAGAGGGAGCAGGTCTTCTGCCTTGAGCATCATGGTCTTTATGAGTATTAATACTCCTCTGAGGCATCTGCTGCCCCGGAGTGTGGTGGCGCCTCCTTCCTTGGAGTCTTTTAAGCAGGGGCCGGATGGCCATCTGCTGGGAGTGCTTTGAGGGTGTTCCTGCATGGCTGAAGGGGGTTGGACTGGATGGCCCCTGGGGTCTCTTCCAGCTCTATAATTCTGTGATTCTGTGGATATCTGCAACTGGCATTATTAATCCGCAGTAACAATATCAAAGAACAATCGGAAATTAGTTTTTTTTAAAAAACACGGTTGTCTTTATTTTTGAAGTACCCTGTGTTAACGTAAAGAAATAGTATGTGCTGTTCCCTTTGCCCGGTTATTATTTATTTATTTTTAGGTTGTTGTTGTTTTTCTGTGTTGCCTCCCAGCCCACAACGGCTCCTGAAATGATGAAGGAATAAAAACCATGATAACACAAAGATAAAACTTTTTAAAAACATTACTGTACTCTTTAAAAACTCCTAAAAGTCATTTATAAACAGCCCTAGAATCCAGTTCTGAAACAGTTAAAGCAGCAGTTTCAAACACAGTTAACTTTTATTTTTTACAAACTTGAAAATATTTTTTAATAAATTTCACTTTCAGTTTCAGAATAGAGCAGACAGCAAGCTGTGTAGTGAACAGGAAACAGATACCAGATACCAAACAGATACCAAAAAGCGGGCAGAGTGAGAGCTCTTTCTCAGTTGTGAGCCAGCACAGTGTAGTGGTTTGAGCCTTGGACTATCACCATGGGCGCATCACACACTCTCAGCCCCAGAAAACCTCATGATGACATGGTCTTAAGGTTGCCATAAGTTGGAAAAAACTTGAAGATACACAGCAACAACAAATGTATACTCTTTCTTAGTTTGATGATTTATCTGGCAATTGTTGTGTCAGAATTATCCGGTATTGGCTAGCATCTTTTTAGTTTCAACTAGAGTACATCCATTCCATCAGGTACAAACGCTGTGTCCACATATAGTCCCATTGTTTCAATGGGTTTATGCTGTTCAAGTGTAACAAGATTTAGGATAAGCGATGATACTCTAGCTTGCTCCATAGTTATGCTGAATGGTGCAGTGGTACATTTTGAAATGTAGACCCCCATCAGGACAATCTCTACAGCAAAACACAGGTCGTTAAAACATACAGGTGGCTGTGTTGATCTAAAAATAATCCAACCGTTTTTGTTTAATGCCAGAACAGATCTTTGGTAAATCTCTCCCCCACTGCTTTGGATTAAAACAGGTATAGCTCATAACAATGTATTCTTGCTAAGAATATACACTTCCCCTCCAGTTACTGCGGGGATTGTAGCCAAACTCGGAGGGGACAGGAATGTCCAGGTGGGGTGGCAGGTGATGTCATAGTCCCTGCTAATCAAAAGTCCTGGGCATCAACTCCTCAAGCCCCAAACTTCATCTAAATCTTGGCTGATGCCAATAGTGTGCTGGATGAATGTAAACAGATAGAAAATACAGACAGAACAGAACTGGTCCAGGTCAATCAAATGACAAAAGAGGGAACAGGGATTCAATCTGCATGGGATGAATTCTCTTTAAAGATGTTGGTTTGCCACAGGTGTATGTATGTATGGATTCAGACTAAATCTGGATGTCCACATTTTGACAGAGTTCAGGGGTGTATGTTTCCATAGCTAAAACCAGTGCCGCTC
Source organism: Iguana delicatissima (assembly GCA_948472985.1). Taxonomy (NCBI): domain Eukaryota; kingdom Metazoa; phylum Chordata; class Lepidosauria; order Squamata; family Iguanidae; genus Iguana; species Iguana delicatissima. Next base: position 678,949 of record CAOKZL010000286.1, on the reverse strand, counting down.
CTGGGGATTATCTGATCTGGAGATGGTAACAAATTGGTTTGTTACTTCCTGGTTGTGTTGCCTTAGAAAAGTGTTTTTCTCTTGGTCCGGACCGCTGCCTGCGGAGGGCTTATATGGGACTTGGATCTTATGATTGCTTTACTGGCTACTGGCCTGTTTCTCAGCACAGTTCAAAGTGCTGACCCTTACAAGCTGTCCTGCCTTTTAAGATCTTCAGAAGTCATTCTTTCAGTCCCACAACACTTCAAGGCACATTGTTGGAGACACACACAAAAAATGCTTTTTGGGGAGTTCCTCTCGGGCTCTGGAATTCCTAGCTGTAGGATAGGCAAGACCCCTCTCTGCTTGTGCTCCTGCTGGCAAATAGAAGACCTTTTCACTGAGGTCTTTGGGATCTAAACTGGGATATAGTTTTTGAGCATATGCAGAGGATGTGTGTCTTTAAACACAGAGGTATGTGTACTTTCGTTATGTGTCTTCAAGTGTACTCCAACTATAGTGCCCCCATCACAGGGTTGTCTTCTCAGGATTTATTCAGGGGAAATTTCTAAGGCTAAGAGAGCATGACTTACCCAAGGTCTCTTTGTGGGTTTCCATGACTGAGTGGGGATTTGAACCATCCCAGAGTCCTAGTCTAACACTCAAACCAATGTACCACTTTAGCTCCTAATCCTGGGTTTGACACGTCTGCTTGTTTTCTTTAAAAATATGCACTCATCTGTCCTTTACACTTCTGTGCTTTACTGCAGAGAACACTTCATCTGATGAAATAAACTAGTCTACAAAAGCGTATGCTACCAACTTCTTTCTCTCATTTAGTCTTAAAAGTGCTACAAGATCCCTTTGCATTCAGGGAACACTAGTGCAGCATCACGGTTGCCATTGAAAAGTTTTAGAAATAGAAGAACTTTTTTTCTGAAAAAAGACAACGGGGAAGATAATGTAAGCTTATAAAATAATGAGTGATGTACAGATGCCCCCCCCCAGCTTCATCGTAAAGAACCTGGGATTACCCAGTGAAGATTCTTTTCAGAAGATTTGGGACAGCTGATAGAAAATTTCTTGGGAAACAACTGAAAATTACTGGTTAAAATGCTACTATGTGGTCTGCTGTAGAAGCAGTAGTTGGTGCTGGTGCTTGCCTCCTAATGGAAGGGTTGCATGGATTCATATTAGTGCAATACCAGCAATACTAATGTCCTGTTAACTTGCAGACTCAATTCATAGGTCCAGTTTGCACAATGCAATAAGCCATGGAAACCCTATATTATTGGTTATGGCAGTATCTGCTGTATGCTGACTGATCACTCCCACTCTGATTGGCTAAACAAATTGCAGAGCTTTGCTCTGTGGTTTACTGTGCTGAAAAAATCCCAGCTCAGATGTCACTCTGATTTGTTTCTTTCCTAGCAAACAAACAAAGAATCCAGCTATGAAATGAGTAGGAGTGGAGAAAATGCAGCTACACATTATTCTGCAAAACATAATAGCTGTATATATTATATATACTGGTTGGAGGAGGTAATGTTAGCAAAATAGGGAAATTTTTACAGATGAAATTCTGATCTCAGATCATTTACCATTACTTATAAATATTAAGGTTGAAAGGGTAAGAAAAATTAGAAATTGGAGATTTGACCCAATCGTTATATTAAACTAGAGTTTACTATCAATAGAAATAAAAAGCTATTTTGAGTTAAATGCTGGAGGAGAGGTAAAAGATTATATTGTGTGGGATGCTTTTTAAAATGGTGATAAGAGGCAAATGTATAAATGTGGAAATAGGTATTAAGAGAGCAAAATTTAAATATAGACAGAGTTTAGTACAAGCTGTGAAAAAGTTTCAAAGAGAATATCAAAAACATGAAAATAAAACATATAAATTGTTATGGGAAAATAAAAAGAAAGAAATACAGGAGTTAGATCAAACAATAGTTTTGAAAAAACATTTAGTGGTTAGACATGAATTCCAGATATGGGATATATAGGGAATGAAAAGACTAGCAAGATATCTAAGGAAAAAGAAAATAAACTATAAAAGAATAAATTGTCTTAAGGATGAAAGTGGGATAATTGTGAGAGAGAAGGAGAAGATTAGGGATGTAATGTCAAATTCTATGAAAAATTATATAAAGAAAAGGATGTTACAGAGAAAACAATAAATGAAGATTGGAGATTATCTAGTATACAAAGAAAAAGTATGAGCTCCCGTATAACTCAGGAAGAGATTGTAGAAGTTATTAAAAATTTAAAAGGATAAACATGCCCAGACTCAGCTGGCTTTTCTAGTAATTTTTACAAAATCTTTCAGAGTTAAGTGGTCATATGGTTAAAATATTCAATATAGCTTTGGCAATACATAGCTCTTGGAGAATGTAGAAATAGTATGGATACTAAAACCTAACAAAGATGAAGTATTCCTGGAGTCATATTGCCCTGTTACATTAAGAAATCAAGATTATAAAATAATTGCAAAGGTGTTGACTAATAGATTGGATACATTTTTACCCATGTTAATAACAGACCAGTATGGATTTATGAAAGGGAGCGTGATTAGTGACTCCATCAAAAACATTCTAAATATATTGCACCATGCAAAGCAAAATAAAAAGAGGTTGGGAATTATTACTTTAGATGTTTATAAAGCATTTGACTCAGTAAATCATAAGTATATCTATTTTTTCTTTTCTTAATTTTTTTATTAATTATAAAAACAAAACAAAACATAACACCACATGATTACCATAAAAGTGAAAAAGAAAACATTACAATGAAATAGCTTACATTATTATTTCTTTCCAGATCCTTTATCATCATATACTTATTCCACATATTATATATCATATTGCTTATATATTTTGTTACATTCTTAACTCTATCCTTTTCAATTATATTTAACCTATTGCTATTAGTAATATGATCTTATTAGTAAACATATTAATACTAACCCTAACTTTGAATGTGACCTTAAATATAATCTTAAATGAAACCTTAAATGTAAGCCCTAACACTAAGTGTAAACCCATCCCCTAGGCCAGTTATCTTTCAGCTTATTCTACTTTCCAATATTGTAATTCTTCTTGTGGAGGTGTGACACTTCCCTCTTTTGTTAGGACTTTTTCCACAAATATCTTCCATATTTCTTCAAAATCATTCCCTTTCGTTATTCCTTTTTTGACTTTAATTCGACATGTTAGCTTATCATTAATTGCTATTTTCCACACTTCTTTATACCAATCCTTTATTTGAAAATCTTCTTGCATTTACCATTTTCTTGATATAATTAACCTTGCTGCAGTTAATAAATTTGTAATTAAATCCTTCATTGCCTGGGTACAATTAACCTTATCAAATATAGATAATAATGCTATAATCATAAGTATATCTATAATGTTCGTAAAGGGTTTGGTTTAGGGGAGAATGTTAGTAATACTATTCGAGAATGATATGGAGATAATGAGGTAAAGATTTCAGTGAACGAAGATAATTCAAGGAAAATGAAAATTAAGAATGGAATGAGACAAGGTTGCTCATTATCCTCTTTATTTTGGCTGTGGAATTATTGGCTAATGATATAAGAAATAATATCAATATGACTGAATATAAGATTGAAAAGAAGAAATTAAGATTAATATATATGCAGATGATGCAACAATAGTGACAGAACAACCACATCAGACAATAAAAGAATTAGTTGAAGTAATTAAAAATTTTGAGAAGTACTCAGGATTTAATGGAAAAATCTAAGGCAATATTTATTAATACCAAATGGCAAGACCTAACACAAATACAAAGAAGTTGTAGTCTATGGCTAGGAGTTTAAAAATTATGTATCTTGGAGTAAAAGTAATGAAAAATGTGGATAATATAATTCAGGGTAATTATAATCAAGTATGGAAAAAATGATAATTTGGTTAGTAAATGGAATAAAAGTCAACGGAAAATGTTGATAAAAATTACAGCTTTGAAAATGCTTGTTATCCCGAGATTGTTATATTTATTTCAGACCATTCCAGAGATTATTTCTGTTAGGGTGTTAAGGAACTGGGATAGGAAAGGTAAGGAGTGGGTATGAGGAAAGAATAAATCCAAGAATTAACAATAGTTTATTATATACACATCAAGGAAAAGGAGGATGAGGGCTCCCCAGTTTAGAAGTTTATTAGGCTTTTCAGTTGAAGAGATTATTAGATTTTGAATTTGACTATAAAAAATGGGTGAGAATAGAGAAATATTTAAATAATATAGAATTTAGGTCCTTGCTGGAAAGGAAATTAGGAGGAAAATTTAATAGTATAATAGAGGGCCCGTTGAAGTCCACTTGGGTGGTATGGAAGAAATGGAAGAAGAAACTGTATGTATAAGGTGACAAATGGTACCCAATAGAATATTTGAATAGGGAAGGAGATCAGAGATTAAGTAGAGTTGTTAAAAAATTAAAGGATAAAGGATACCAAGTTATAGGGCAGTTACATGAGAACTCAGGGAAACCATTTAAGACTGAAAAGTTAATTGATATAATTGGGAAACAGTTTTGGCTTCAATTAGCTGGGATTTCTAAGAGATTGCTAGAATTAAGGGTGCGTGGAGAAACTCAACATCCCATAGAAGATTTAATGAGAAGAAAGACTGGAGGGGCAAAAGGAATGGTAAAGAGGATTTATAAAACTTTATTGAAAAACCAGTTTGAACCAGAAAAGGGTTTATTAGAATTATGGGAAAGAGACATTAAAATAAGTAGTGAACAGATTCAAGAGTGGCAAAGTCATGAAGTCATTGAGATTAAAAATACTAAAATAAGGGACCAACAGCAGTTACCGTATTTATGTATATATACATATACATACATACATATATATATATATATGCCATCTAATTGTTGTCATGGAAGTGGAAGTAAAGGCACATATATTCATGTGTAGTGGGAATATTGTAAGGTGCAATGATTTGGGCAGGAAATAATGAGATAGATGGAATAATAGGGAAAAAGCTGGAATTAAATAGAGAAAGATTCATGACTTTAAATGTAAAGGATTTGGGACTGGATAGAAATGAGGAATGCTTGCTGAAACAAATGTTGAGGGCAGTTCAGGTTGGAAAGAGAAAAGCAAATGGAAGGTGGAAAGATGGGAGCATTATATTTCGGATATATGTTTGATTTTATATTAGAAAGAAGAATAGGGTACTTGGGTCAGTTGAATGAAGGTGATTGGCTAAGGAAGAGGAACAAGCTAATAGAAACAATTAAAGAAAGGAAAGGGTACAAAATTATAGAAGTACAATTACAATACAATAGAAGTACAATTAATACAATTCTTCGCATCAAAGGAAAGGATTTTTAAATAAAGATTGAATTGGTTCCCTGGGGGTAGACATGGGAGGGAGGGAAATATATGATATTTACTGGAAAAAAATAATTAATTTGTTAGTTAGGGATGGAGCACTGATTGTTTTATATTAATCATTGGGATTATTTTTTGTATGTATATCAGTGTTAATATGTATATCAGTGTTAACCTGTAATCAGTGTTGATCACTCCAAAATAATATTAAAAAATTAAGATAAAATAAAATAAAAAAAACCCCAAAGAATCCACATTTTATTTGATTTGTGTTGCTTTTCTCTTTTTTATGATTATGTACTAGTTCTCTTTCTGGCTTTGCATGGTAGGACAAACAAATAAAGCAGAGATCCATAGTTGGGTTAGCTGTTGCTACTTGTATCGCTTCCCTGGTAAGCCAGGGTTCTCACCGATCCCTCACTTAGTAACATTATATGACCATGGGGTAGTGCACATGTTATACATGTACTGTCTTGGAGCCGTAGTAGTTTATCTGAGCACTGTGATAGCTTGTCACATTATAGCTCATATTCTTGACTACTGTGTTATGCACTACCTTAATCAGTCAAGAGACAGAGACAGTTTGTGTCCATTTTAAAAACAGAAAGGGGTTTGAGGATTATTTATTATTTTGTGGTTAAACTTTTCCTTCTTTTCTTTCAGTTTTTGATGTAATTTATTCTTTTTCTCACCATTATATTAATGCAAAAGTAAACACTTATTAGACAACAGAGCCCCATCTAGATGAAGTTGTCCACTGATGTAGCCACTAAATACAGATTAAGATACATTTTTTTCTATTTTGGCATTGATTTGTCGCTCTCTGTCTTTTCCACCTTTCCTCTTTTTATTTATTTATATATTTATTTTTTCAGAATGGTCTGTTTTTGTCCACAGTGTGGACAGAGTGTAGAGGCAGTGTTTAACTTTTGTCCTTCATGTGGATGCAAGTTACCAAAACAAGAACAGGAGCCTATGCAGATCTCACCAAGTCCTTCACTGAAAGGTATGAATATTCAGTCAAATTCAGATCTCTGAAATTAAACTATCTGAGGCCAAACAGAGTATTTAGTAGCTAATAACTGGGCAGACTTGCTTCTACAACAATGCCCTGAGCAAATGGTGAATACAGAAGTATGCTGACTTAGTGGCGGAGCTTGGGGGGGAGCATTGCCATAGGATGAGTGGTGTGGCCACGGTGCAAGGGGGTGTGGCTGCAGTGTATGGGGGCGTGGCCAGGGTGTATGGGGCATAGCTATGGGCTGGAACGCCCCAAAAACTTTGCTGCTCGGGGCAAATGGGCCCCCGTCCCTATGCGACTATCCTGACTTATCGTACCCACCGCTGGGTTTCTTGAGAGATTGCTGAGGAAAAACTTTTATACAAGGAGTACAATTTGACAGCAGTGGAAGGCAATCTCTTCTCATGAGTTCTTCCCATTTGCTCTGATAAGCAAGACAAAGTTCATGGTAGCAGCCAGGAGGAGGAGCAGCCCACAAGGAATTCAGTCTTGTTCCTGCCTTGCTCATACCCATTCTCTCTCTCTCTCTCCCCCTCTCTCCTTCCCTCAAAATCTTTCTTTTTGTTCCTACTGCCACTACCTGTATACCCACATGCACACACATACGTATTTCATTAGTGTGTTCTGTTCTTAGTCTGTCTTCTTTCTACCTATTTCCTTTCTGGACAGATTTTTCTCTATTCCCTTTTTCTTTGATTGTGGCTACTTTTGCTGCCAAAGAAAGTGATAGCTATAGCATATCAGGGTATTCTTCCCCTTGTTCCTTGATTCCTGTTTCTGGCACCTCCACCACTGCAGTTGGCTGTATGGAGCTAGCTAGGGAAGCAGCGTGGTTGAGAGTGAGGAATATCTCCCCATTGTAGACAAGATGCCTCATGCCACAAGCACGAGGCACATAGTGGGCCCAGGGACGTGATGCTTTTGTGTGTCAATGAGGTGACTGAAGCCACAGTTTCCCCCTCTCCATGGTGGCTGGCCAGGCACTTCGTTTTGCAAATGAGTCCAGATGGTGATAATGTAAGAAACAGTGGCTTCCCAAATCACACCCATTTGTGCACATCCTTCCCCCCCCCAACCACCACCACTTCCACCACACAGTGGAAATCCAGCTTCCAATGTGTGTGCTTCACCTCAGGCATTTGTTCTCCACCACAAGTCCTCCTCTTCTCTTCCTTCTCCAACAGTAGAGGATTCAACCATCCAGAGTGGGGAATGTTCAGACTGAAGAGGCATTATTGTGCTTGCCATATTGGAAAGGACGAGAAAGCACCAACTGCTGAGGTGGTAGCTATTTTAGAGTATAAAATGGTGGCTCCCACCAAACATAGCACTGATGAGGCTTTAAATTATGTGAATTCCTAAACATAAGAGTAGGAAACACTTCCAAGATTGTTTTTTTTTCTTTTTCTGCTCACTTCTCAGATGAGGAGCACTCTGTCTGCTCATTTCCCCTTTGGCCTCAGAGTGCGAGGAAGGGGAGCTGTTGGGGTAAGAGGATGATCCAGGTTCTGAATCATCTCAGCTAGGTTTTTCCAGTCTGGGGACTTTGCACTCATGTTGTGCAAGGCTGTGAAGGCCTTATTTTTGCTTTTCCCTTCTGCTCCCTCTCAGCAAGAGGTTCCTGATTTTCCTTTGGGCAAAGGGGTCTCCTTTCCTAAACCAGGTCCTTTTTCCTCTGATTTTTTTCCCCTGTGGACTTTATGAAGGTGGTGAGGGAAGAGAGGTCTAAACCAACCATGGTTTGTCCAAATTCTATAGAGTTTAAAAGTTTTACAATTTAGCTAATTCTGTCATGTCCAGATTCCAGGTCCCACTGGTAGATGCTCCAGTTCTGACTCTGATGTTGCCTTCTCTTTACATGAAGGATGAGGAGGATACTTTGAGGATCCCTGAGGCACACTTCTCTGGCTATTAAAGCTGCTTCAACCCTATCTATCTTTTCTGAGCCACCTTAGATTTTTTTTCTATTTTTTATTACCAAGGGAACTTCTTAATGAGATTACTCAGAGTAATCTTAAATTCCACCAAGGAGTTAACAAATTGTCGAAAGCAGCTGCTCTTCTAGCTGATGCCAGACTTGATGTTATTTAATTTAGAGCAGAAATACAGGTAGTTGCTGTTCTTATGCATTGCCAGATCTGGCTTAGAAACTGGCACAAGAATGCAGTTCTAAGCAAAACCTTACCTTTGCAGTATTTGGTGGCATTAAGCTCTTTGGACAGGCACTGGGGTCCGTTTTGGGTTTTTAAAAGGCATCTGCTTTCTCCCAAAAAAAGGATGACATGAGAGGTTCCTGTCCAAGACAGTCTTCTTCTACCTGGTCTTCTCCATCCACTTTCATTCACCTCTACTGTTCGGTTGCCTTTGCAACCAAAGGCTTCCTTCAGCAGGTGCATTTTTCTGCATGTAGTCCTCTGAGCAGGGTTCCTAAGTTCTTCCCACCTAATGTTTGAGAGCTTTGGTATACCCCACTCCAGGATTTCCATCCACTGCTGAAAAAAGGAACATTGGTCTTACCTGTGAGTGTTCATTTTCAGCAGCCGATGGGGAAAAACCTCCTCCCCATCCAGAACTGAACTGCTTTCTTGGTACTGATGTGGAAAGGCAAAAATGTTTCTTATAGGGTTTCCTCTTTTCTTTGCCTGTTTTGTCCTCTTGCACAATTGGTGGTATCCTTTCTTTGGCTGTAACAGCAACTGGATCCTTCATGGGCTGCTCCTCCTTCTGTCTACTACTTCACCCTGCCTGTCTGAGCAAATGGGAGGGGTAACCCACTATGAGAGGTTTCCCTATCGACTGCTGAAAATGAACATCTCACAAGGAAGACCAGTGTTCCTTTTAGCAGTAAAGGTTTGCGATTTAGCAGGGGTCCTTGTTTCCTAAAGTCTAAACTCAGACTAGGCAAAGATTATGTCCTTCATCACTTTCATACCTGTTATTCTTACACAGTAATCAAGACTGGTTTTCTGCTCACAGGTTTATTAATTGTGACATGCACTGTAATCTTAACTCAGAATTACGTCCCTGTTAAACCTGTTTTCAGGTGAACATTCTAAGGATTGCAGCCTCAGAGAAAATGGCTTTGGAAATATCAGGGCTGAAGCAGTTACTGCTGTTCACAGATTTTGACTGGGAACTTGCATGATTTAAGCAGCCTTGCTTTCAGGCCATCAGTGGGCCCAGTGACTTACTTGTCCATGGACAGGCAAGCTCACAGCAGCCACACTGATCAAAACGCCAAGCTTCATGGTAAACTCACTAGTTCTTCTCTCCTAAACCTGCTGGCTCCACTCACAGTGTATCACAGTGTGTTGGGGCTGCCACATTTAAGACAACAATGCTGGTGAGTTTGGCTCTGTCTACTCACTGAAATCTGCTTGTCAAGTATTGGCTCAGCAGCAGCACCAATCCAGTCTCCTGACTGCACAGCAGAACATAGTTTGAATTCTGCCAAATTTATGCCCAGATTATGGATGTCAAGAGGATGTCTAGGATAATGGAGATGGTGGGGCCAATTTGTTCAAGAGTTTCTTATCTGTTACTTTTTAATTTAGATTTTAAATATATTTACAAACAATACACCCTTCCTTCCTTCCTTCAAAATTAGTTAAATTAATACAGTCAATGATCATAGTCTTACATATGATCAATTTATAATGTTTATATCAAGTCCAGATTAAAAGAAGATACAATTGGGGCAAGCGTTTTGGTAATTGATTCCAGATCCTTAGCATTTCCTCTGAATGCTTAGGTGTGTAGCCCACTTCGCTTCTCACTGCTGCCAAACTGCCTGTCTAGCTGTGGCAGAGGGCTGTGCTCAGATGTCACGTTCTCGAACTGGCCTCGTTATGCCACATGCTGGTATTAGGCCCACCTTTAAAAAGTCTTTGTCATTCTGATAGTGTCACTTTGTTTTGCCCAGGACTAAGTCAAGAGATCCAGGATCAGCTGCCAAGGCTTTCTGCAAAGAAAAAGGTGGATCCATTTTTACCAGACAAAGAAAAAGCCTCTGCTTCAGTTAAAGAAGTCTTTGTACAGAACTCAGCAGCTACCCTGTCTCCAAAAGCAAAAGGTGAGGACTAGTGGGCATAGCAAATGTTATCTTTTTCAGACAGCATTGATTGTACATGCCCCTGGTATTTGGTTGGTCACTTACAAATTTCTAGGCCCCTAATTAGTTTCTTTTTTTTCCTGTGCTCCACATATGTATACCAAAGAAATGCCAAAAGTTACAATTTTTCTGAGAAAATGCCAACACACCTAAAGGTGTTTAACTGTGTCTTGTCCCCATTACTGCTCTGGCTCTGACCTTTTTATTTTAATTTTTCACACGTTTATCATGTTCTTCCTTTAAAGTACTCAGGGAATCATGTCTTTAAAAATAAATTCTCACAAATCCTTGAGAAGGTATCCTAGACTGAGGCAGTGAGTGGCTGAAGAGCCTTCCATGAGCTTCATAATTCAGCAGGGATTTTATCTCAGATCTCCTCAATTACAAGCCAGCATTATTGGCCTTGATGCAATGGTTGTATTAGAACTTGAAAATAAACATACACTAGCAACATAAATCATAGAAAGGACTGCAGCTGCTGTCTAGTCCCAATCTCCTGCTGTGCAGGAATACACAATGAAAGCACTCCTGAAAAATGTCCATCAAGCTCCATTTATAGGCCCCCAAAGAAAGAGAGTCCACCACCAAGGCAATATATTGCACTGTTTTTTCTTGTAATTTGAATCCATTGATTCCCAGCATAGTGTTGGAGCAGCAGAAAACAAGCTTGCTCCATTTGCTACATGACATTCCTTCAAATATTTAAAGAGAGGTATGACATCACTTCTCACTCTTCTCTTCTCCAAGCTAAACATTCCCAGCTTCCTTAACCATTCCTCGTAGGGCTTGGTTTCTAGTCGTTTTATCATTTTGGTTGCCCTCCTGTGGCAGATATTTTAATAATTATATGAAAACATTCACCATTAGCATTTATATAGTTCTTCAGCCTAATATTAAAAACACTTCATAGTCATTATCTTGTTATAGGTGAATCTCAGTATTTTAGATAAAGGGTAGGAAGCTAGCTTACTTAAGACAGGGTCAGCAAAGGGTAGATCTAGACTGAGTGATAGATCTCTTGAATATTTGGTAGTAGACTGACAAGGATTTCTGACTCCCATTTTAACAGTGTGTCATGTGCTGGCTAGCTTGAGTTCAGGGAGCAAGTTTAGAGGGTTCAAAAACTTTATTCAGGACAATGAAGAAAACATCAGCACACATTGGCAGTTGCCAAGGCTAAAGAACTATTGGAGTTGTAGTACCTTATAAGTGGTAAAATTTCAAATTAGCGTGCATTAGAATTCTGTTTGACAGTTCATTAAGACAACTCTTTTTCCCAGGCTCTTCTGTCTGTATCCGTTTTCCCGTTTCTCCTACCAACTGCATGACCTTGCAGCCACATCTGTTCATCATTATCATATCATTTCATCCCCTAGTTCATTCCCCTAGTTCCCAACACACTGTTTCTCACCCAGTCCCCTCATCCCCTCATAGCACAGTGAAGCCCATTTATTAAACATTAGCACAAAGCAACTACTTTAAGCATGGCAGAGAGAGCAAAAGCACTGCGCTATTGTTAGTTTGTTTTAGCAGTAATAAAAATGACATGTACTTACCACATTTAAACTGCTGAAATGTAAAAATGGGAGAATACCTTTTTTTTTCTGTGTGAAACGCGTTTGAGCTCCTTACAGTTTTGATACTCAGAACAAATTCCTGGGAGCAGAATTTTAAGTGTATATTTTTGGCAACATTTCCTGTGGTGGATTAAAATGAATCCCACAAGCCTAAAGTCTGCCCTACATGCACACAGTAGCCTGATGAATTCTTGAAGTAGTGGATTCACTCCATGTTATTCCTGATGCTTACTTCACTCATTGTCACTACACTACTTCAGCACCTTCTATGTGTAGTGATGGAACAGAGATAGAGGGAAGGCTGTTGTTGCATTTAAACAGCGATAATAGGTAGATCCACGTTTTTGCTGCAAGAAATATATATTAATGAGAAATTATCAATGGCAGGAGTTTCCTTCTTGCTTAGAAGGCTGTTGGAGTCAGCAGCAGGGAAACAATGGTGTTGTAATCGGTATATGAATGATTGGTGGGAGACTTGACAACAGCAGAGACTGAGTTCTTCTCAGGCAGCCTTCAGACTTGATTTGGGCCTCTGTCATTTACTAAATGAGGTAGGAACGTAAGCACAATTAGCATTTTAGTTTATTGTTAACAACAAGGGGAGTAGTATATGATTGTCTTCCCTGAACTCTTGTGATGGGGGCTTATAAATATAAGTAACCAATATTTGTCTTTCTCTTGGAAAGCAAAGTGCAGTCCACGATCTCCCAGGAAGGACAGAAGTGCTTCTGTGAGACCTCTTCCAGAGGGTCAGATCCTGACTGACCTGAATGATAAGCAGTGGATTCTTAGAAGACTTCTGAGCCAGAATGATCATGGGCTGATGTATGAAGGTATAAGATGTGTTTACATGATAACATATTGGACAAAGTATGTTGCCCTAAAGCAAAGTGTGTCTATGTGGTGAAAATCAGACACCCTTGCCCTGTTCTGTGTTCTACTTTCTAAAGGAAAAGCCTTCTTTATAGTGAAAATTAAATACACTTGCCCCTACACTGCAGATTTATTTCAGGATGATGATGATTTCAGGCTTATTATTTTTATTTCATTTAAAGCATGCTTCTAAATTAAAAAATAAATACCTAAAACATTTCTTGATATTTCAAAAACACACAAAAATTTATAAGTGGACATAATAGGAAATGGAAGTGACAGTAAGAGCAGAAAAATTAGAATGGCATTGGACGCAAGCTGTGCTCATATATCAAGGGAAGGTAAAGTTCTTAGCAAACCAGTATATATACAGCAGTGGGAAACTATATACAGGCCTCTCATTTCTACTTTCCTTCCTGTTTCACACAAGGGGGGTAAATAAACAAGGATTCATAAGCCACCTTCAAATCATGGTCTAAAGCAAGAATTTTTGACTTCATATGATGTATGAATGGAAGCAGTGAAAGAAAATAAAACACCAAGGAGCAGCCCTGGCGAAAGATTCTCAGCAATTTTTTTTAAAAGCCTAGGACATTTCAACTTGGCATCTAAAACTTAGACAAAAGAGTGCACATGGAGAACTCTAGGTGAATGTTCCGTAAATGGGATTTCATAAATAGGATATCATCACCTGAAAATGTCTTTCCCATCACAACTCACCTAGAGAAGGGTCTCTGATTAAGATGTTAGTTCTTGTATAATCTTATATAAAAGCAAGTGTTCCTTTACATTGTAACTTATCCCAGTCTGGATCCTGCCTTGCATTACCACCCACTTTGCTCAACAGATTGTGTTATTTTCAAAATGCTGTTGACATCACATGCACATAGTCTATGCCAACCATTTCCCAGAGATTCTTGCTATGGTTGAAACAGACCATTTCCATGGCGGGGATTTTGTCATCCAAAGCTGCTTTTCACTTGGACTATTATACTGATAGCCTTTCCAGTCTAAGGCTCTTTCTGCACCTTACCATGCCTGGCGCTGGGATGCAGGGATCACGCGAGCAGTCTCCGACAAGAGGCTCTTGCGTCCGGGGTCCTTTGGCTTCGCATGAGCTGCCTGCTTGCATGAGAGCCCCGCCTCTTCCTTCCGCAGTGCAGCCTGGGACCTTCCCAGGCTGCAGTGGGGCAGGAAGCGTGACTAGTGCGGCTCCGAAGGCTCCACACACCAGGTAAGTGCACATGGGGCCCAGGACCAATGCGCGATCACGCACCATTTTCAGCTTCTTGCCAAAAATGAATAGGTGCATGATCGGCCCTTGCTGGCCCTGGAGCGTCACACGATTGTGAGTGTGTTGTGCAGATTGCTCCTCACAATTGCGTGACGCTCCAGGCTCCCTTTCGCATGGAAAATGCTGTGCGAAAAGTGCTTAAAACATTTCACATCAAGTATTGTCTTGTCTTACTTCCCTAATCTACATTAAGCTAGTATTGCAGATGTATGTTGATGTACATCAGAAAAAGACATGTTGAGAATACATTATGACACTAGACCAGTGTTTTTAACCTTTTTCTTTACTGGGGACCCCCATAAATATAATTTTTGGCTGGGGACACTTAATTCAAGATTTAAATTTAGATATAAATATTCAGATATTCAAGTAAAATTGCTCATTTGTTACTCTCTCTTGTCCCTTATTCTTCTAGTAAACAATGCAAAGAAAAAGGGGTTTGTTAATAGTCTATGGAGTAGCATGCTGAGATCCTTCAAGTGCCAGGAGTGTAGATTAAACTGGAATTTCCTAGAGCAAGGTTATGAATAGGAAGCAGACCTAAAGAGTAATTTCTTTTACCCTTTCCCCTAAAGCAGTGTCTGCAAAGTAAGGTTCTCAGTGATGCTTTGGGGGAATGTGCAAAAGAAGTGTTTCCTTTCAAAGGAGCATTGAGAGAGTAGACAGAATAAGTGCTTCTTTTGAAAGCACCTTCTGTCTCTACTCTCCTGGTGCTCCTTCAGAGGAAATGGCATTTCTTTTGCACTTTCCCCCAAAGGAGCACAAAAGATCCTTTCCGCTTCACTTCCAAACAACTATAAGAGTAAAAGGACTCCCTTCTATTTTTGTGGCTGATTGGAAGCAAAGCTAACTGCTGTGCTGCTTGACCCTGGGCTCAAGCAGTATTACCACACTCACCACACAAGGCCAGGGCTGGGCATCTTCACTCATCTTCTGGGCTCTCCTCTTGCCTTCCCACCTTCTGGGCTCTCTGGTGCATCTGCGCAGTAGTGCCCAGAGCCTGTCTCATTGCCATTGCTGCCACCATCATCACTACCATCTTTGAGGAATCCAGGACATGCTCCATCCGCTGGCCACAACCAGCTGGGACATATTTTAGTCCCTTATATCCAGGATTTTCCCCATTTTCTGGGGTGAATAGCAATACTACACAGCTCCCCCCACCGTGAGGGCTCTGCAGATCCCCAGTGGTCTGTGGACCCCAGGTTAAGAACCTAAGAACCCAGGTTAAAAACAGTAGTCCACAGTGCCTCTGTACTGTAGAGCAGAGTTGGAAATTATATTTTGGGGTACCAAAAATAGCTTTAAAAAACTTTGACTTTTTGGAGTCCAGAAAAAAAAAACCTTGCTTTTCTAGTGGTAGAATCTGTTTACAAACCAGTAGAAACCAGGTAAAATAACCTGGGAGCTGGAATGCAGAAGTCCCCGTCAATCAAAATGAGAGACTAGAGCTGCTAGAGCACTCTGGTGGCTTGTTAGGGCCTTCATATAAAAGCACTGAAACCTGTATTTATCTATAACCTTCATTTATTTCATCCTTTCACAGCAAAGTCAGCATCTGGAGCCTGCCCTGCTAAGCAGAGATACACCCTCAAACTTGTGAGTTCAGATCTCTGTGTCAGGTGTAACAGAACATTCCATATACTGAAACTAGAGTCTGGGCTTGGCGAGTCCAAAATGGCAAGCACAGTAGGAGGGCTTATGGGGGGATGGGGAACTCGTGGCCTTGCAGATGTTGATGGATCTGGACTACCCCCCATCCCTCACCAATGGCCAAGGTAGTTCAGGCTGTTGGGAATCGGAGGGCCACTGTTTCTCTAAACGCAGCTGTCTCTCTCAGTGGTTCCAGTAAAAAGTGATACAAAGAAGAACCCTAAGGGTGAGATCTCACATAGATAAAGGAAGCAGGATAGACCAAGGTAGGGTAACAGGAATGAAGAACTCCAGCATTTACCAAGAACAGTGCAAAATATTGGTGGCCTCTTTTCTGTCTGTTAGATATTTTGAGCTCCAGGTAATCTATGATACTGTACCTTAGACCAGTACTGCTGTTTGCCAGGCACTAGGCCAAGAGTCTTTATGACAAGAGGAGGGAATCTGTGTGACAAAAGGACTCAGGTTGAAATCTAACCATGACACCTTTTCTGTTGTGAAGACTGGTTTCTTTCTGTTCTGTGCTGGCTAAAAACAATCAAGGCTTGTTTGCACTTTAAAGCCGAATCAAGCTCCCCACTTCCTTTTGAAATTGTAAGCCCCAAATATTTTTTCTCCTCCCCCGTCATCTTCATCTTCACTTACATATATCTCTACATTGTTAAATCATGCATTCTTTCCTATTCTGTTTCCTATTCTCTGAGACTTAAATGATAATCATTATCTAATTAAACTCACAGGCAACCTGCTCAGTCATATTCGTCTGTGATCTCTGCTGTGCTTAAGAAGAATGCTTAATCACTTCTCAGGGACAGGAATAGTACAGGACAAGATACAAAGGGAAATGAGCAACACCAGTAAATTGGTTGGTAGAGACTGTACTTGGAGTGAGGATGTGAGCTTTGTAAGGCATATCCAGTCCAGCTTTAATCATCAGAGGAGCCTTCATTTTGTGACACTTCAGACTTCTCATCAGAATTTGCTCATCTTAATGTCTTCTCCCTATGTGTACTATATACTTCTCTTCTTTAAAAAGCTAAAATACAGATTGTTTATCTAATGCCATTTGTGTGGGGGTTTGTAAGATATGAAATGCACTTTGTATTAGTTATGGTTCAATTGGAAGATATCCCTAGTGCTGTTCTAGCACTACTTCCTCCATATGTCCCTGACAACATTTCTCTCCCACTTCTTCATTTCTCATCTGTAAAACAAAAATGGAAGTCTTCACTTAGCTGAGTAGCCTGTTGAGTGTAAGAGAAGTTGTGGTATGTATGTTGGTAATCAAAAAGAAGGTGGTGATGAGGTAGAAGAAGGTATATCAGTGCCAATTCTACTCTTTCTTCTTAGGGCTGCAAAGATGGGAGAATCTTCAATGAACAAAACTTCCTGCAGCGAGCTGCAAAGAAAATCACAGGTAAGACTTTGCTTGAGAACTTAGGGTAGGGTTTGGCCTGCTTGGGGAGGTCAGAGATCCATATTCTGATTCTCTCAGTCTTCCACAGACTTCTGCTATTTTTCAAATTAAGAAGTGTAGCTTTGTTTACTTCTGGTCCCATTTGTAGTAGATTTTTGGCTTTTCAGGAATGGGGCCAAAATAGTCTTAGTGGACAAAACTGCAGTTATTGGAAGCATGTTTGGACTGAAAAAATAATTTTTGACTTCCAGAAGAGGGTTTTTGGAACTTAGCATTGAGGCAGAGGAAAGTTCTCTGGGGTCCGGGGTACCTGATTCCCATCTCTGGATTAGGGTAACAGATTTGTGTCTATATTTGGCTTGGTGGCATTTTCAGCCAGTGAACACAGTGCGGAATTGAGAGAACTGATCTGCTACAAGAGCTGCGAAGGAACCTTCCATTGTTTTAATCTGTGTCTTCCAGGGCAGATGGATACTCATGTAGAGCTGGATGGATCATTCTGTTTTTTTATCGCTTTCAGATTTGCATATTCATAGTTCCATCCATGTTCAATTTTTTAAAAAAAATTCCACATGGAAATTTAAGTTATATATAAATTTACATATGCATTTCTAAATGTGTTTTTCACAAATCTGACTCTCCATTTTAACCTGCCAACTGAATCCACAGAAGCTATTGATTCATTTTTAAGCACCCTCACGTCTCTTGAAACATCATCTCTGGAAGCTGAAAATAAACCTGGACAATGGGGGAAAATCATAGTTTCTCTGTTTGACTTTCAATAAGATATACCATATGAAAGGCATTAATTCTTCCATGTCTCAAAGGAAGTTGGTTCACACTTTGCCCAAACCTGACATTCTCTTTTAAAGGAGCAGGACTCCTGTTCTGGGGGGCAGATACTTCTTGTTTCCATTTCTTCTGGTGTGTGCTCAGGGCCAATGTGTATATCTAGGAGTTTTTTTGCCTTAGTTTTGATTTTGCAAATGGAGTTAAAACTGCAACTAACAAATATTGGTGTTATTCTCAAAGAAGAGAAAGGTGTGTTTTTAAATAAATTTAATTTTTTTGTTTTAACTTCCAAGTGGACATTATTTTCTAAAAATAAACCATGTTTATCTCTAGTAGTCAAACCACTCCTAGATTTGGATCTTCTTTACCTGTCTGCTGTTAAAGGCTGTTGTGTTGTGTTCAGCTAGTGAAGTGATACTTCATTTTATGTACAATATGAAAGCATTACTAAATAGCAGAAGGGTATTACCCTGAACATCTGGGGGTCCCAGAAGGACACCTCAATATGCTCCAAATGATGGAGAAAGTAAGCTCAAAGGAGCACAAGCAACAGCAATGCGAGAGGCAGGGTAACCTAGTGAGATCTTTTATCCAATTTTTACAGGGTCAGGCTCAGTCAGAAATCACACAAAAAGGTCCAATGAATGACTTTATTGAACAGTAATAGCTCTCATCAATATGCACACACACATCCAAGGGCTAAAAGAAATAAAGAGTGGAAATAAGGTAGAGGGATTGTTGAAGGATTTGTAGTTTGGGCGATAGTGCACCTTTTCCTGAAGTCCTTGGTCCGGAAAGCAGCAAAAGAAATGGAACTCAGCGAATAGACGCTGAGGAGATCGCACGGCTATTGGGAGGGGGGACCGGTCAGTTGGTATGACCGGGAGGCATATTCTCTTCTCTTTCCCCTCTTCTCTCTCTCTCTAAACTAGTCCAAAAACGAGGACTATTTGTAGGAAAAATTTACTTTGAAGGCAAATCCTCCCCTGGGGAGGACAAAAAGGGGATAGCAAAAGAAAACAACTCCACACCTGGCATTTTCTTGGATATCGGAAGATAACAAGGTGTCATCTAAATAACAGGATCTTCCTCTGCTTTGAGGCTGCGGTGTGAGTTTCTGGAGATGGATCTGATAAGATTTTATGGCTTCCACTGCCCAGCTTTCTGGGAACACTTTTACTCCGTTCAAGTTGACTCCTTAAAGGTTGATAACCTTTTGTCAACCGTGGGTTATCACAACATGAGGTCTCCTGTGGCTACATGACTGGGGAGTTTACTGGCCTGACCTGGTTCATTCAATTGTATGACCGTAATTGCCTACGTGTGCATCCGGGTGACCTCTCTGGTGGGTTAAATTAATTTTATATCAAAGTTGTAGACCCCGGGACAGAGTTTACCAAGGGGGCAACAAGAGCAACTGCTTATTTGTAGTTGTGGTAAATGATTACTGTCTAATTACTTCTTTAATAGTAACACAGAACGTATATGGGTAAATGTCTAGTATGCTGTAAGGTAAAAAAAAGTATGCCTCTATATCCTCACAGCAGTGCAGCATATTGTTGATGCAGAGGTTTCAATCAGTCTGGATGGGTCTACTTCTGTTATTCAGACATCCTGTCTTTCATATGTTATCTCCTTTTTCAGTAGAGAAATGGAAGAAGCAGCATTTAGTACCCTTGCTGGGGATCCCTGAATGTATTGGTTTTGGTCTTCATAACGGCTGCTACAGGTGAGGCAGCTTGTGTACCATCTGTCTCTTTACTGCTCATATCTCCCCTTTGTCCAATATATTTCTACCACCAGCCTCCTGCTTATTTCACTGCCCATTTGGCTGTCTTTTCTACACTTGGTGACTCCATTCTGCCTTTGCTATTTCAAAGGAAGGGGAGGTTCTCGTATCACAGAAAAGGAAAGAATTTTCTAAGCTGTTCACTCTAGAATCTGACCAGCAGTACTTCTTCCCTATTTTGTCTCAGCTCTATGATCCCTTTTGCAGGCAGTAACACAGATTACAGTGATGGGATAAATGGTATAGCTATATACACTAACCTGTTTTCTTTCTAAAAGATTACAACCTCAGCCTTCCTTTCCACTCCCCTCCCTTATTTAATATATTTAATATATCCTCTTCTTCATTCACTTACTCTCCTGTTTTCCAGAAGAGCAAATACTGACTGATTTTAGTGGTGCTCAGAGCTCTCTTTTTGTATTCAATCTGTCTTTGTTGTTATGCTTCCTGCTTTTCCTCCTCTCATTTTTAAGTCTTCTAATAATATTACATTTGATAAATTTAGGTTTGGGGAGGGAGGCAGTCTAATTCTGGGAAGCAATGGCCATAGTGCTGCAATAAGTTCAGTTGAGATAAACTGTCTTCCTTCGATTTCATACATATTACTGATAGCTTTCACTTTCAGCTTTCAGTGGAATTAACTGATACAGAGATGGAGGGTTATGAAAATGGCTGGAGATTTCCCACAAATGATACAATTCAAGTGCAGCATTATTTTCTTTCACTGGCAGGTTCCTCGTCTTCTCTGAATTGGGTCGCTCACTTCAGTCAGTCCTGGATGACTGTGCAAACAAGATGACAGAAAAAGCTGCACTGCAACTTGCAGTCAGACTGGTATGGAATGCCAGGAAAAATGGGAGTAGAGCAAAGGGTCTTCTCAAACAGATTAGTTGACGAATACTCTTCAACTGTAAAATGGGGATTGTGGAGATTGCTGTGCCACTACCACAAGGGTGACTTAAACAGAAGTCCCATCATTTCCTACCTTGATAGCAGCTATACTTCGAGGAGCATTTTTTCATGGAAGAGATAGTCATTACATTAGTGTTGCATGTGATTATATTAAGTTTACTCCTCATACAGTCTCCTTCAGGAAGAAGGATTGAAATGTAATGCACAGAATCTTCACATATTAGGACTTTGATGGCCATTGCTGAACTCTAGATGCACAGATGTCTGCACTGTCATTCCTGCCAAAAGAACTTCCAGGATTCCTGCTTGAATGCTGCTAATGACAGTGGCAAAGCAGCATTTGGGGACACTGTGGCAGGGAGGAGGTTTGCGTCATCCTTCTTCCAGCAGTCCCAAATCTGTATTCAGACTATGCATGTGTATGTAAAAGAGAGAGAGAGAAAGAAAGAAAATGTATGTATGATGTGTGCACATGGACAAGTTTGCTCTGGACTTCCAGACAATACCTGAGGCCAGGCCATCTCTGAAGCTGAATATGTTTTGTATCTCTGCTCAAGATGCCATGAAATAGCCCATTGCCTTTTTCTTTTTTTTGATGTGCAGTCTTGTTCAAAGAGGAAAAGAGTGGCTTGATGGGTGGAGGCAATGAGTGAATGTTTCAGAGGTGGATCTGAGATGGCACAGGGTACATATTAAGCATTCCCCACTATCACCTTCTGAGAGTATTCTGATGTTCCCATGTGTCAGTTACCCTGAGAAAGGCAGGCATTCCATTGGTGACATTTCTTCTCTGTCTTAAACTTTGCCTTTAGTTGGATGTCCTGGAGTACCTCCATGAGAATGAGTATACTCATGGGAACATTGCTGCTGAAAATATATACGTAAATCCAGCTGATCTTGCTGCGGTAAGGAATAAAGCAGAAGCAGATAAGGAGTATGTTCTTACTGAAGAAAATTCTTGTAGACTAGGAGAACATATTTGATTGTTCTAGCAACTCCTCCAAGTATAGAGATAAAGAACTTGAAAGTTTAGATGTTCCATTAAGGACAACTCTACCAGGTAAAAAAAGTGTGTGAGGAAGTCCATAGTTTTTTCCTCCTGCCAGCAAAATTGCTGCTTTTGAGACATGTTTTTTGAACCACAGCGTAGCACACTGTGGCAAGTACCTGCACTACTGGATAAGCCTATTCTAATGTTAGTTTCTTCCCAGCTGCTACAAAGATTCAGAGAGGGGCTTCAAGGCTCATAGTAGTTACTAAAAATGCTTAGTAACTAGATTAAAGTATCTTGGAAATCAGCTGGTGCTGGTAGTCTTTTATCTTTCTCCCTAACAATTTTTTCAACATTGTCTCCTCTTCCGCTAGGTCACTCTGGCAAATTATTGCTTTGCCTTCCGGTATAGCCCTGAGGGAAAGCACGTATCTCAGCGTGAGGGCAGTAGGACTCCTCATGAGGGCACTTTGGAGTTCATCAGCCTTGATAGCCACAAAGGAGCTGGTAGGTTTCTGTTCCTTGGAAATAGTGTGTGTGTGTGTGGTTTGAACCATTATTTTGAGCTCTCTTCTGAACTGTTGTCTTTTCCCTGTGCCCTTGATGATGTTATCTAAGCTGAAGGTGATCCCTCCTTAGCATACTTGCTGAGCCCACAAAACATCTCCTCTTCTTTTTTGCCAGTGATTCAAACAAAAACTGAGCTAACTGGCTCTCCAATGTTTCACCTACAAATGTTTTCTACTGCTCTTAATGTGTTGTACGGTTGAAGGAGTCAGACCTTCTCCATGTTTTGTTTTGTTTTGTTTTGTTTTGTTTTGTTTTGTTTTGTTTTGTTTTGTGATGACCAAGATTTGTCTTATCAGTGCTGTGTCCTCTATTTAGTAGAATAATCACTAGCTTGTAGAGAGAGGTGAAAAGTCACAATTACTACTTGAAGCTACCTTAGTTCTATGTCACTGCACCATAGAATGGAAAAAGAAATATTAAAGTTGGCATTACAGCCCAAGAATGAGAGAATGCTTTTGTTTCTTTGATGTTTCTATTTGTTGTTGACCAACTTTTACGCTTAATATCACAGAAAGAAGCTTCTGCTGAGATTTTGTTCTAATAGGATAAAATGTAATCAGTTGTCAGCCTATACTTTTACACAACCCATAAGTTTTACACAAAACCTACACAATTCCTTACTAATCACTTGGTTTACAGCCTACACTTACTACACAAAGTACTCATATGGTGGGTTACTTAAAGAGATGTTCTCATTCACTAAATATTTATGAGGCTGAAATAGGAAACTGTGTTTTAGAAATGCTACAAAACCTTATTAATTGGTCTGGATATTTAAGAGCATGTTGAAGCCTGAAATGAGTAGTAAGAAACTGAAGCACATGTTTAAGCATCAGTTTGCCCCACTGAGTGATTTGCTTTATGTCTGACTCTGTAACCCCTAACGCTGTACGTCATCTTTATTTCCCCTGCATAGTACTCTGGTATTAATGTTTCTGAGCCAGAGTGATGTCGTGGTTTGAATGTTGGACTATGACCCTGAAGACCAGGGTTCAATTCCTTGCTCAGCTGTGGAAACCCACTGAGTTACCGTGGGAACATCACATGCTCTCAGCCCTAGAAAACCCCACGATAGATTCAATAATAGTTGTCATAAGTCGGAAACAACTTGAAGGCGCACAACAACAAAAATTAATGTTTCTCCAGTGAATGTGTTTTCCTTCCCTGTCCTATTAGCACCATCCCGTAGGAGCGATCTTGAATCCTTGGGTTACTGTTTAATGAAGTGGCTCTGTGGCTGTCTTCCTTGGTCTGACCAGCTGACTGATCCATGTGCGGTCATGGAGAAGAAGGAAAGGTGTGTGAGGGTGTGTTGTGCATGGCAAAAGCCCTTGTTTTATAGCATGAGCAACTCCCTATGCCGAGGAGTTAAAAAGAAAATTTCTGGTACATTGTGGGTGGGAGAGGATAATCGCTTGCGTAAAGACTTCCCCTCAAATTGTAAAAGTTGTCAGTACTGGACTGTATCATATGCATACTCAGGATGGTAGGGTCTAGCTTTGTCTTCTTGTTGGTACTGTGGCCCTGTTTTTTTTAGTCCTTATGTTGTTGGAGAGCACATCATATTCACTTCAACTTCCATCAAATTATTTCCTAAACTGGAAAAATAGATGCCAGCTTTGGGTGGAGAAAAACAGAAGATAAATGTGTAGTAAATAACTGCCTGGCAACATCGTAGCACAGTTATCTGGGACAAATATCACACTCATCCAGTTGTCAAGAAAAGTCTATTTGGCATTTATGCCATTGGGGCATTCATTCTGCCCCCTGCCCACCCACCCCCAGAGGTCAAGACTAGATCCAGCGGACGGAAATCGAAGAGAAGCCGATTTGAGCTATATATTAGGACACATCCTCATAGTTGTTTGACAACTCCTTGGGAGGTGCAGGGTTCTCTGTCACTGAAAATGTGTCAGCAGAGACTGGACAGCCACCTGTCAAGCAAGATGTAGTTACATTCCTCACTGCAGATCTTGCGTTAATGGAAAATTGGACTAGATAACCTCTCAGGCCCCTTCTATTTTTAAAACTCAGTGGGTTGTTGTTTTTTTTGTGGAATTAGATAAAAATGAAGTCAGAATATCAGTGCAAAGTTCTCAGCTCAGCCTTATTCTTTCTATATCCTGTTTGAATAACTTCTTTGTTTATGCTATTGTAGATATAAATCAGATATTATCCTGCATCCAAGGCTGTCATATGGCTGGAGAGCAATTCCAGGTAAGTTCTTTGGGTTATTTTTTTTTAATCATACTTGTATCTCGGTTTTCATTTGGGTTATATGTGACATATATGAAGCTATTTCATTTTCTCCTTAGAGTAACCCAGGGGTGTGTAAGGGCATTGCCCCTGCCTACAAATTCTGCCCCACAGTAAAATTTAGCTCTTTTGTCTGCTTGGCTTGTAGTGGCAGGGGACTTCAACATCCATGCTGACACTGCCCAGTTAGGAGTTGCTCATGACTTCATGGCTGCAGTGACAACCATGGGTCTGTCCCAAGTAGTATCTGGCCCTAGTCATGCTGCTGGGCAGACTGGATTTTGTTTTCTGTGCTGAGTGGGGTGATGGTGACCTGGGAGTAGAGGAACTGGCTGTAGTTTGGTTATCATGGACAGATCACTACTGACAGAGTTTAGAACTGGGAGGAATAAGGATCTTTGTAGGGATGAGAGATGCATTAAGAAGGTCCACTTCAGTAGGCTTATGGATCCAGATGGATTTCTGATGGCTATTGAGGAGTTTTCTGCTACTTCAGCAATTGATTCTGTTAAAGTCTTAGTTGATTTTTGAAGAGGGGAAATGGCTAGGACAGTGGACATGATTTCCTCTGAAAATCCACTCTCAATGAGTGGAGCCAAACTGCCTCCCTGACAATGAAACAAGACGCGGGGAATTAAAAAGACTGAGGAAACTACAGGCCGATCAGCCTGACCTCAATACCAGGAAAAATATTAGAAAAGATTATACAGGAGTCTGCTTGCAAGTATCTAGATGACAATGCAGTCATTGGTATGAACCAGCATTGGTTTGTCAAGAACAAATCCTGCCAAATTAATCTTATATTTTTTTTTAATTGGGTCACTAGTTCAGTATATGGTAGGAATGCTATGGGTGTCATCTATCTGGATTTCAGCAAAGTATTTGATAAGTTTTCCCATAATCTTTGGTCAGCAAACTGATTAAATATGGAATAGATGGAAGCACCTGCAGATGATCCATAATTGATTGGAAAACCATACTCAAAGAGTCATCATCAATGGTTGCACTTGCACTAGAGGGAAATCTTGAGTGGAGTGCCATAGGGTTCTGTCCTGGGATGTTACTCTCCAGTATTTTTAATAATGAATTTGATAATGGTATGGAGGGAATCCTTATCAAGTTTGCAGATAATACAAACTGGGAAAAGTAGCTAACACATTGGAAGAACAGAATTCAAAAGGACATAGATAAACTAGAAGATTGGGTTGATACTAACAGAATGAAATTGAACAGAAACAAGTGCAATATTCTGCATTTAGGCCACTAAAAACCAAATGCAAGTGAGGTACAGTACACCCTCTTCTGGCATGACCTCCGCACAAACAAATGCAAGGTCACACAAAACTGTCACATCCTGTTATAGCCAATGGACACAACAGTTGCCTGCCTGCACTGTTGCAGATATGCACACATTGCATCCATTGACTACAATGGGACACCACACTCATGTTTTTTTGTTTTGTTTTTTTACATGGGGATTCCTGGAAGAGAACCCCTGCATATACTGTGGGTACACTGTATATTTGGCTTGGCAGTACTATATGTGATGTTGGGGTTATTGTTATTGGGATTATTGTTGATCATAAGTATAACATGATACAGCAATTCAAAGACATAGCCATGTTAGACTGGATCAGTGTGCAAAAGGATTTTGTAGCACCTTTGAGACTAACTGAGAGAAAGAATTTGATTGCGCAAGGTTTTTTAGACTAAGTCTACTTCATCAAACGGATAGAGTAAAGTGAACAGGGACAGATGTTTATACCTATGAATGAGCATGTTGTGAGTATGAATAGCAACAGAAATGCAGAACTTGTGGGTATGGTGATGAGATGACAAGTTCAGTTCTAACTATGGTTGTTGGGGGACAAAGGTGGGAGGAAGAATATTGCCTAATGCCAAGGTGAGAAGATAATCGTACGAATGGTGGAGGGAGTTACTGGAATGTAGTATGTATGTATGATGCTGGGTAGGAACCAGAAAGAAGATATGGTAAAGTGGGCAAGACAGCCCTCATAAGGCCGGGATGTTAACTAACGTTATAAAGTACATGGTGTGCCAGGAAACTGCTGCCTTTGTTTATGGACTGGAGTTTGGGGATATATTCCAATTCTGTTCGTCTTTCCTCTTTTATTTATATATATATATATATATATATTATTAAAAGTTTAAAGTGAAAATACTTCTAAGCTTTTCGCTTTTTTCCAGTTGAGTCTGCTTATTTACATTCCATTCATACATTGTTTCTCTTCAAAAGATAGTCTTACATTGTTGCATCTTACATTGTTACATTGCTGCTTTGTTACATTGCCTTATTACATTGTTGCCTTATATTACATACAATCTTGCTTTATTCTTTTCCTTTTCTTATTACTATTTCTTTATCCAATTTAAGACTTCTCTCCATTCCCCTTCAAAGTTCTGAATAGACTTATTTTTCAGTGAAAATGTTAGCTTTTCTATCTCTATCATATCCAGAACTTTTAATTTCCATTCTTTTATATCAACATGGTTCCTTTCTTTCCAATATTGTGCTTATGTCAATCTTGCAGCAGTTATCAAATATAACAATGTCTTCTGGAGACATCTTATCTCTCCTTGTTGCCCCAACTTATTTAAGAAATAAAACTCTGGCTTCATTTCAAAATTTAAATTGTAAATTCTTTGAATTTCATCATGTATTTCCTTCCAAAATTTCCTTGCTATCTTACAAATCCACCACATATGATAAAATGACCCCACCTTTTCATCACATTTCCAACACAATTCTGTTCCTCTTTCCAATCTCCCTTTGTAGTTTTTTTGTTGAAGGACTACTGTTCTGAAATCTGAGGTGGAATGTCCAGGAAGATTGAAGTGTTCTACACCTGGTTTTTTTGTGTTCCCTTTGAGTGTTAGATCAAACTGCCTTCTTAAAAAAGCCAGAGGAAGACTGGCTGAGTGGGTAGAGAGAATGATTAATGTCTCTCTAAAACCATGCAGAGTCGCTGTTGGCCTAAAGAAGGCAGTCACAAACCCATTGCTGTAAAAACCTCCCTTAGATTCCACCATACTGGATTCTCAGCTAGTTTCCAGCATTCCATTCTTGGGCAAGAATAATCTTGTTTTCTGCTGCTCCAAAAGTTATGATCCAGTGGATTCAAATTGCAAGAAAAGAGAAGAGATTAGGAAAAACATTAGGAAGAACTTCTCGCAAGTTAAAAGCCATTTGACAGTAGAGTAGATGCCTTGGAGGATCTTTGGAAGTCTTTAAATGAAGGAGTGCTTTCACTGTACATTCCTACACGGCAGGGGGTTGGATTCAAAGGCCAGTGTGGTCCCTTCTAACTCTAAAACTTCTCTGATTCTTGCATCCCAGTCTAGAATTCTAGCTGCTGTGCCATACTAGGTATTCTCTAGCTGGGTCCCAAGATCTGGGGAGTCATACCTGGTTTTTATGCATTAATACTTCTGGGAGCTATCCAGATGTTCTCATCTGTTCCAGTGGGTTTCATGAAACCAGAAGTGGATTTTTGTCGCTACTAGTTTCATGAGGGAAAGGATGCAGCCAGGGGGTAGAAATTCGGCTCTAGACACCCAAACTTGACACTGCATTACAAATGTAATAAATTTAAAAGGTGGTGCCCAGCTTTGCTTTTTACTACTTCTAACATCCTTTGCTCTGAAATGCAGCTTAAACATGGCTTACTCTAATAAATTTTTACCTCTTCACACATAGCAAATAAGCAGGTTCTCAGATCTCTTACTGAGACAAAACAGCAGGTGGTTTTTCTGCAAGATGAAAAGTTTCATGTTTGAGCTGCTGCAGGAACTAATTAATTGGGTGAGGTGTCCTGCCTTAACCAGTTAGTACTTTGGAAGCTTTTGCTTCATGGGAAGACCACCTACTGGCTTGGAGTATAAGAGGATTGTATACAAAAATAGGCAGGATGCCACGTATCAAAACCAACAGTTGTTCTGCTACTTTATTCTTTTCTTATACCAGTGTTAGTAATTCTGCAGTATAGGGTTTGTCATGTGCACACATTATGGGGCTGGGAGCAGAGGACTTGAAGAGGTGCCTTTCCAGCAGTGCTATTGAAAATCAGCCTTTCAGACCTGCTGTGGAAGCCATTCCTTGTGTTCTCGTGTAATCAGAAGTATGATGGGTGAGCATGAGGGAAGGGAACTCATTTATGGAAGCACTGAAATGATAGAACACAGGAAAGGTTGCCTTGCCTTGCTACTCATCTTTTAGTGGGCAAGTAAAACCTCACTTTTCCAGTGGGCATTTTTGAAGTATTGCCTCTTGAAGTAGGTTTTCCCACTGTTCTCTAGACTCCACCATTCTCAGATCAGAAAACACAAACCTAACTGGGTGTTAGGATGGCAGACGTCTGACTATGGGACAAAGTACATGCTCTGTTTTCAGTTGTGCAGCAATGTTGATTTTATTGCAGTGTATTTTATTTTTTAAATTTTGCTGTAATAGTTAGCTGTCTTGATGAAATTTCATATAGAAAGACATGTTTAAAATATTATAAGTATGGTAAAACATTCGTTTTTTTCTTCCTGGTGCTGCATTTAGTCTCCATCATATACAGCAAACACACAAATAAGCTGAATTAAAGAACTGTGCAATTTTTCTGTGGAACAGCAACATACGTGTGGCGGGGAGGGGAGTTGGGAATACCAGTGTAGGAGCCACTCATTTTCATTCTCATTGGCATTGGCATTCCTAATTATTTTTTCCAGAATCCCTGCAAGGCTACCTGCTACAAGTGATGCACCTGGAATATGATGAGAAGCCAAAGTATGGAGAGTTACGAACATTGCTGAGGAAGCCTCTTCAGCTGATGAGAACAGATGCCTATGACTCAATGGACCTCAGGGTAGTGCCCTAGGTAATCTGCTGCTGAAGCCTGTTTCCTCTCCACACCCCACATTTCTCCCATTGGAACTCAGTCACACCCTGCCTAGACACAAGGATATTGGGCCCATGGTTATGGGACAAATTGTACATTGTTGTTCACTCATTTTAAAAGGTGTACTTAATCTGACCACTCTACTTTGAAGGAAAACCAGTAGCTTAAGACACTGACCCAAATCAGATCTGCACACCACTTTCCTACTAATGCCACTCCTCTGCCATTCTGCTGCTGTTTGTCCTCACAAATGTAAGAGGAGCAATACTGGGGCAGAGCAATGATCTGTTCTGTCCAGTATTCTTACACAGTGGCCATGGGAAGCCCACAAACAGGATGAATAGCACCTTGATAAACAAGCAACAGTTGGGGTAAGATTTCTTTTCTTTTCTTTTTTCTTTTCTTTTGCAGGAAAATGAAACCAGAGGGCCCATACAGATTAGGCATTACACAGCAGCTTTCCTTCAAAATTATAACTTTTTTTTAAATAGCATTAGTCATAAATGCATCAGCACCCAAACAAAGCCTGGATAAAAGAAGTATATCTGGGGAGGCAGATTTAGAGGAGAGGATGGGGCAAAACCTAGCATCCTTCTTCCACCCACAAACCACTATGTTGCATCTTTTCTCTGCCAACCCTGCTTTACATCTTGGACAACATTCTAAGATGTGTGCCATGCTGCTGTTGTATCTCCTTAGGGCTACAGTGACTGCCCTGTCAAGTCTGCTGTAGATCCTTATGGATGCAGAGACTAGTCTGTTTCTTACAAAGTCTAGAAAAAGAAAGTGTGCAGAGGCTGATGCTTAAGTTCCATTCTGTCTTGTGAAAGTTTGTCTTGAGAAATATTCATCTTTCTTTATCTGTTGCTCAAATTGTGTGAGCCATGTTTGAGTAGCTTTCATCATTATATCTCATTTCAAATATAAGGAAAAATATTATTTTCCCTTCCTGAATCAAATTTGTATGTTTCTGAATATGTCAAGTATTCTAGGAAGAGATTAATTTTTTAGTTGTAATGCAGACTCAGATCAGAACATGAAAGATATAACGCAGTGTTGATTGATGGGAAATATCACATGGTGAGGAATGTGTGGTAGTGTTTGTGCTCATGCGTTGCACATAATTATTTATATACTGTCTGCAGTTTACTGGAAGAACAGCTTGGTACAAAGTTGGTCAATTTCAAACCTGTTGATATCAGTGAACTAAAGGCCATTTTACTATGTTTTGGGCTATGCCCTTGATATTTTACAACCCATTAAACTTTGCTACTGAGATGAAACTGTGATCAATTCTAAATCAAAAATTCTTTCTGAATATCTAGCTATATCTGCAATTAATATGTAGTTTTATTGCTTTTTCTTTGAAAAACGGCTCCCCCGCAGTATTTACAGCTCTCCATGTCTTCTCTAATCTTAGACCTGGGTTATTGCATTGTGCCACTTGGGTACCTGCATGTCAAAAAGCATTTTGCTGCTGTAGGAGCTTATTAAATTAGTGCAGGTATTGTCTTCAGTGACATGCAGAATTGTGAGATAGATTTGAGAAAATATTGCTGCTTGGTTATCCATCATCTCTGAGAGCAGATACACGTCTCTGTCATACCTTTATACAGTGCAACTTGCCTCCTCTTTCCTGTAGGTTTCCAACAGCATACGAGCTGAATGTCAAGAGTAATGAGTAGCAGGAATAATGAGTCATATTCTGCTTTGCACGTTTGAGGAGCTGAGAGAAGATTTTGCAGGGAACTGAATCCACTAGAATGTCTTCCCACTGGAGCAGCTGGCAACAGAATTTCCATTGTGTGCTTTTACACCTGACTTTTAAATTAGGGTGAGAAGGGGGATTTCTTGGAACAGCTTGTTGAGATCTTTTTGTGACCTTTTGTCAACTCAAATTCTATTTGGTTTCATGACTTAATTAAAACTAGCCAGTGTGAAATATGAATCCCTATTTGGCTGGCACTATTTGAGCACAATTTTAAAATTGCTTAGCAGCTCCAGATGTTACTGTGGATATGCAACACTGAACCTAATTTGGAGGAGGTGGGTCAATTTGTTTTTAATCTGTTTTTTCTTGTAAATATTGACAACCATTTTGCAGGTCTTAATTTCATATCTTATGTTTATTGCTTCTTAATGAGGTGCTAATTTAATTTTACTGTAAGCTATCCTGGGAGCCTGATTCTGATTTAGGAAGCAGAAAAGGGGGATATAACTATTTTAAATTAATGAATAGAAATTTGGTTCATTTTTATAATAAAGTATTTTTCTGGTCTCAGAGCTACATTCTCATTGCTTGTAGTGGCAACAAAATCAGGCAGTGTTGGGTTCTTCTCTAGGGCACAGCCAGGATCAAGCAACTTAGTTCTGTCCAATTTGGCTCCATTTCCTGCTTTGATCTGCAAGGAAGAGAAGTTAAGATGTCGAAGAATGTTTTTTGTTGCTCTCCACTCTCTGTTGTACAGCAGAAGCATTATTCTACCTTTGGGCAGTAACATAGGCTGCACAAAACAATGTATATGTTATTGAGAATTCTGGTATATATTTCAGGAGGAGTGGACTGGTACCTGTTACTCAATCCCTGCCTCTTGGCTCTTCCTGCCAGCAGAGTTCCTAAATCAGAAACTTGACAAGAACTCAACAGAGTGTTGGCAGTAGATCAATGGTGCTCAGTCTTTGATCCTCTATGGTTTGGAGTTCAGTTACCAGATGTTCTAGCCAATATAACCGTACACTGAAATTCTGGGAGCTGAGGTTTGAAACATCTGGAGGACCAAGAGTACAGAAGTTCTGTTCTAGCTGGACCAGGCTTAAAGTCTTATTGAAACCTGTGGGACTTATAGTAGTTGTGACTAACTTGTCCCATTGATTTCAGTGGGCTAGCTCTAAGCATAGAGTTAGCATGGCATAGTGGAATAAGAGTCCAGAGATTAGAGTTTGAATTCCTTCTCAGCTATAGAAACCCAATGGGTGACCTTGGGCAAGTCTCACACAGAGACAGCCTTGGAGGAAGGCAAACGCAAGAGCTTCCTGAACAAATCTTGCCAAGAAAAACCCCTTGGTAAGTATGCCTTAGGGTGGTTATAAGTCTGAAATGACTTGAAGGCACAGAACAGCAACAGCTCTAAGCATGACTAGGTCTAGATCCCATACAAGCCAGGCATCCATAAATCAAAATTATTCTCTCCAATCCTCACTTACCTGTTTGTGCAAATACTGTCATGGATTTAAAGAGCAGGAACAACAGGTTTCTCGCCTGAAGTCTGTGTCTGATTTCACAGCTAGTATGATGTGTGTGATTTCACACATCCAGAGATGCAGGCAAGTCAAATGCAGGTTCAGTTACCAGTCTTGCTCCCACATCATCGGGCACTTTCTTTTTATTTTTATTCATTCTGTGATTGTTGAGCACAATCAGAACTCAAGGAATGTGTCCCTCCTTTATTTTTCCCCCTCAGGAGTTTTGTTACTTCTACAAACCATTAACTTCCCCCAGGCCTACTGATACCTCCTTCTTATCTGCAGGTGATGCAGTTTTGTCTGCCTACACAATAGTGTTCATACCTGAGTGCTGGAAGCAGAGGAAGTGATAAACTCAAGAGCCTGACCAGTGATGTAAAACTCACATTCCCTTGACCTCATAGTCATGTTCTCACTTCTCTTTATTCTGTCTTGATGCTGAAATATCCTCTTCGATATTTATATTGTATTAACTCACTGTTTTGTATCAGAATGAGGATACAAAACTATCCTTTTGTGAGATTCTGGCAAAGCTTTTCTGCATTTAACTCTTAAGTTAGCACTACAGAAGATTCATTCTTCCTCCCTTTGTTTTACATGGCGCTCTCCTAAAGTACTGTTGTACCACTGGTTCCAAGTCTGTCCCTTAGGATCTTGTCTCCAGGCAACAACTTGCCCCCGCTGCAGGATTTATAGGGAAGAACAGCGTAACTGAGTTATTTGGCTTTCTCACAGACTTATTTTGTTATTCTGATGCAGTTTGTTCAAATCCAGTAGAAACACTTATAGAAAGTAAGTCTCTGTGTTAGCTAGAGCTAGAGAGAAATTCAGGATATTAGTATCTTGGCTGGCACAAAAGCAGAGTCATCTCATTAGGGAGAGTACCAAGCAAAATTGTTAGGGAAATGATGGAGAATGGAAGGCAGCTACAATTTCATAGTGTCTTGGTACTGAGAATTTGACAGTTTGACTGACGGAAGACATGATGAGTTGAAGGGAAGCAGAATGGTATCTGTGTCCCTGGCAGAACCTTCTCCTCCACTCACTTTCACTATAACGAAGTACCCAGCTATAGCTATCAAGCTCTAAATTGTGAGAAGATTGATGACCTCATTCACTGATGTTTCTTGTGTTCCATCAGTCATGCATGTAAGCTGCCATTGAGATTGCTGTTGTTCATACATAAGCAATGACTACAGACTTCAGTGCTCAAACATTTCTTTCTTTTGCTTTTTGTATAATCAAAATCAGTACTGCAAAGTGTTAAGATTTAAGAACAAGAAAACTTCTGGCACTGATAGCTTATATAAAGAAAGCGAAGGGTCATTCTGCTGTGGCAAGATGCTGATGGTGGTAGTGGTGATGATGTAGCTTTACCTTTCGGAAGAGCAACTAGGGGACTCAAAGCTACATGTGAAAAAAAAAGAGGAAGCCCAGAAGCAGAAAGAATAATATAAGCAAGCAAGCAAGCAAACAAGCAATGGGCTGGGTAGTATGATCAACATAAAAGAGGTTGGTGGAGATAAAGAGCAGGGTAGGCAGGGAGTTCAAGAAGTGACGGCTTAAAGATGGAGAGGGGGGTTGCAAATCATACATAGTTTAAGGGCTGTTAGAGTGGGGACAGAAGTAAGTAACCAAGACGAAGAATTATCCAGGAGCCAAGATAGCTAAAGAAAAGGTGGGCAGAAAAGGCCAGATGGATCAGAGGACACCATGGAAGGTGAAGCCAGTGAAGTAAAGAGTCAATTAAGAGGGTCACAGCTTTGTGTAAGTTTGCTTAGGGACAGGGGACTTGTGTGCTGTTAGCAGGGGCTTGATATTACCATATCTTTAAGTAACAAGGTAACCCAGCTTCATGTAACAGTTATGTTATGTATGGCTCATCCAAGTAGGCATCGCATATATCCAAGACATCTTATCATCGTTAAACATTTTATCAGGACATTTTATCATTATTTTTCCACTATGAAGAGTCTTACGACTGGCAATATAAAGGCAGGATTGGGCACTGTTGCTCAGCAACTATGAGCAGTGCCTCTTGCAGGGCAGACCTTTTGCTTTTATGAGGAAGTTGATTTTGCTGCCTAAGGCAAGGAGTAAAGGCTTGCTGCATCTGCTGAAGCAAACTAGACTAGCAATTGAGTACTTTTTCAACAGTGACAGAGGAGGAGCTTTGGTGCTGAAGGGTAGCAGGGATGTAGTTACAAGGATGGGGGGCAAAATGAGGGCCTTTCCACACTACACTGTTGAAGTGCTATTATTCCACTTTCAACATCCTACAATCCTGGGGTTTGTAGTTTAGAAAGGGGCCTTTAGAATTCTCAACCAGAGAACTCTTTGGCCTCAGTAAACTACAAACCCCAGAATTCCACAGAAGGGTGGAAGTGGAATAATAGCACTATGACAGTGTAGTGCAGAAAGGCCCTGAGAGCATTGCCCTTCCAAGTAATCATTCTGCCCCCATCATGAAATTTTATTTCAGTCCCCAGATTTCTAATATTCCAGAGAAAGAGATTCAAAATAATCTACAACTAGAACTCTTATTTGCTATGTTCACATTCCCTTGATAATTTTCCCTGCTCCTGTTTTTTTGGATACCTACACTGCATTTCCAAATCAACATTTCTAGCTAGAAATTTCATTCTAGTGAGCAGAATTCTTATTTTGGGGGAGGGGCAATGCTCTCATTTTGTCCCCCATACCTATAACCCTGCCGGACAGGGCAGTTAGCATACGGTTCTCTTCTCCAGCATCTAGCCGCCCACTCTGTCTAATGAAAACGCCAAACTTGTTCAGAGATGACACATAAAGGCACAGAACAAAACCAAAAATCATGCATGTCACACATGAGGAATTAAGCACTTGTGAAATTGATACATTTAGAACGTGTAGAAAAATGTGCCCATTTTACCATTGGGATTCTTTGATTTCCTTAAATTGCTGCATTTGTTACAGAAGGGGCAGTAATGCAAAATCATTAGCTGAACTGAGTGCCTGTATCAGTGGCCACGGGGCAGATAGTTTGTAGGCCCTGCTTTGTTGAATTACACTTTCTCTTCCAGCATGGATTAGAGCTTCAGCTTCTCTGTAGCTCACCTAGAGTCACAGGTCAACTAGAATTAACATAGCTTTACTGCTTAGTTGATGGAACTGACCCAGTAGTCTTGGGGAATTAAAAAAAAAAACCCTCTGCAAGAATTCTGCCACTATGAACAATATTTATTAAGTAATTACATCTTGTTTTTTAAAAAAATGTCATAACTAATTGACTTTTAGTTGTATTTTCTTTCAAATCACGCTGTAAGACATGGTGTGTAAGTAAATGAATTTTTAAATTTTCCTGCTGGCCTCGGCCTTTGGTGGCAACCTGCCCTGAAGATACGAAGTACACACAGTGGTTGAAGAAGGCTTCTCCAATGTGGTGCATTCCAAAGTGTTGGGACTACATCTCTCATTATCGCTAGCCAGCATAAATAATGCCCATAGGGTTGTTGATGATGATGATGATGAGAGTTGTCATCCAGTACTGCCAGAGGGCACCTGTTTGGGGAAGGCTGAGTCAGAGCAAAGCAGGAGTGGAGAGATGACGTTCAAATCCCACCTTTGCAGAACCCCGAGAGCTGCTGCCACTGATTTAGAAAATGACACAATGGCCTGGCATGGTATTGTGATAACAATAATAATGAAGCCTTTCCCTTTTCCAATCTGAACTCAAAAGTCTTGAGATGTCTATTCTCCAG
Source organism: Iguana delicatissima (assembly GCA_948472985.1). NCBI lineage: Eukaryota > Metazoa > Chordata > Lepidosauria > Squamata > Iguanidae > Iguana > Iguana delicatissima. The sequence goes on along the minus strand of CAOKZL010000286.1, from coordinate 642,464 downwards.
AAACAAGAGGGTCACATAGGCTGGGTTATGAGCCTTGGCTCCATCCTGTGTTTTAACATGTAGGTGAAAAAAGGGATTTTCTCCTTAATTTTCAACTGTTAATTACATTGCTTGTTTAAGGTAACAGAATTTCTGAAGAAAACAAACACCTAAGTTCCTGTTGAATTATCACATGCGATCTGAAAATGATAAACAGATTGGGACAGTTTAATGTTGATTGGGACAGTTTAATGTTGATAGCTGCCAGACAGAGAGGATGTGCTTTGAACTAAGTGTTAACTGTTTTCTGAATGTTTACGTGAAGAAACCCACCTGTTTAGTGTATATAAAGTGGGCATGGGGAAATGTGTTTTGTCCCACTTTGGACCTCCACAAGATGCTGATGTTTCTGCTGCAGAAATAGACCTTGCCTTAACGCCTTGCTCAAATTGCTTTGCTAGTTTGGACTTTCTGCTGGGTAACTAATCTCATTCTTGTGAGGGAAAGAAAGATGCTTTTCCTAAATGAAAGAGCATGGGAGACTGGGCAATCACTATTTGTAGTGTTTGATGTTCAGTGTTGCAGTTTGGAAATACTTTTATCCACTTTAGGAAGGAACTGCAGGAGAAGGGGAATGTCAAAAAGCAAAGGAAAGGCAAACTACTAGTGTGGTACATGAAGACAACAATTTATTATTTATCTGAAGATTATCTGAAAAAGAATCCTCAAAGTAAAGGGTCTTTGTGTATCATGCATTCCTATATATAAGCATGCATTGGGTTGTGTTCTTATTCTGCTATGTGTACGTGCCTTCAAGTAACCTGTCAATTTATGCTGATCCCATGAATTTCTCAGGGTTTTCTTGAGCAAAGAATAGAGGTGGTTTTGCCAGTAGCTTCCTCTAAAATACAGTAGGCCCGCATTTAATGCAAGTTTGTTTTACATGATTTCACTTATACACAAAGATACCCACCCTCATGATGGTGATGCTGCTGACATTATCTCCTGCTTCTCATGGTATCTGCTGCTGGTTCCCGTAGCTGCCGGCTCTGCTTGTGGTATCTGGTACTACTGGTCTTCCTGCTCACGCTGTTGATGCTGCTCACAGTATCTGCTGCTGGCGGCTCCTCATGCTATTGGTGTTGCTTGTGGTTGCTGCTGCTGCTGCTGCTGGCTAGTGCTTGTGCTGCTCACACCACTTTGTGTTCAGCTGCTTGGCTGTAGCTGCTGAAGTGGTTTTGCTGCTGAGCTGTAATCCCCAAAAGTAACATTTTCCGGTTCTGCTTAACAATTGATGGCTTAGAATTATACATTTTTTCATATGCTGATGTGTATCTGCATTTTATAAATGGCAATCCATGGAAGCCTTGGAAGCCACCCAGTCTACTATTTAATGCAGATGTTCATTTCATCTACTGCCCGGTTCCTAATCTAGTGTACAAGCATGCAAAATGCTGCAAAATATTGTGTGGACTTGTTGTCCTTTCAAGTATCCACATAATCTTTACCGCCACCACCCATGTACCTTTTCCTTTTGGAGAGAGGCGGAAGAGGGGAGGACAACAAAGCGTGTTTCTTGTAAGAGATATTGAGGTTGAACAAGAAGATTCAGAAAACAATCATTTTGTTTAAAAAGAAAAAAAGCCCTACACATTGGTTAAAATCTTCATTTAATTTAAATACATGGGAAATCTTTGCAGGTATGCTGAGATTTATGACATCACATTGCCACCTTCTGCTTAATGGCTGGCATTGCATTTTGAGATTCCACTGGATAACTGTGTATCATTCCCTCTAATACAGTGGTTCTCAACCTTCCTAATGCTGCGACCCCTTAATACAGTTCCTCATGTTGTGGTGACCCCCAACCATAAAATTATTTTTGTTATTTTTTTATTTATTTGTTTATTATTTATTAGTTAGTTAGTTAGTTATTTCCAACATCGACTGGATTGGAAACACTGCCCTAAATCACTGCTCTGGATAGACTTCTAATGCCTAAAAACTGGTAACCCTCTCCTTTTTTTTAAGCACAGAAAGTGTCCATCAGTGCCAGAATTAAGACAGTAGTTCTAGTTCTGCATGTTAGGCTTCCACAGTTCAAAAAGCCAGTCACTCCCAAAGGCAACACTGAAACAGCCCACATTTTACATGAGGCGCAGGGAGGACAGGACAGGGAGAGAGGAAAGATGGCGGCGGCATAAGCAGACGCGTTTTGTTTCACTCCCACCCTCCCTCTCTCCCTTAAAGGGAGCGCGGCTGCTCGGACGCTCTCACTCCCACGTCGCACGGGCGCCCCTTCCTTCCTCCTTTCGTCCCTCTGAGGGCTCGGGAGTGGGGTGCGATACCCGCTGTAGCCCCTCAACCACACTACATCCGCAAGCCCCTCTCGGTCTCCCCACTTGTGCCGCCCCGCCCGGCAGGGAAAGACAGGGAAACGTCCCCACATGCGCCCAGCACACCTCCTTTCCCCTCCTGCCAGCGTGGGGTCTCCTCTTGCCACCTCTGTCCCCCCACCCGGCAGGGAAAGACAATGAAACGCCCAGCACGCCTCCTCTCCCCTCCTCCCAGCGCGGGGTCTCAGAAACAGCACTCCCATTGGCTGTGAGGCCGCCTTCTTTCAAAAGGGGTAGGGTGGGATAGAGGAGCGGCGACCCCTGTGAAATGGTCATTCGACCCCCAAAGGGGTCGCGACCCACAGGTTGAGAACCGCTGCTCTAATAGCTAACTAAAATGGTTACTTCTGGCAACATGGTAGCCAAAACAGGGACTTAGAGAAATAAGGGACAGGTATCAACATATTTGAAGGAGGGGTGGAGATATTCTGAGGTGTGCAGAACAACCACCACCACCACCATGTTTTATGTTTGGGGGGGGACACCCTCCCTCCAATGCCCTAGTTCTAGCATGGACATTTGAGGGATGATGATGGAGGGCTAGGGAAACACACAATTTTTTGGTGCTGGGTTGCAGCAGTGTCTGCAGTAATCAATGCAACAAACAAAGTTTCAACAGAGAAACAGTGGAATCCTCCTCTAGCCAATTCTACTGTAATTAGGTGTACCTGCCTACAGCAGACAAGGTAAATTATAGAGATCTCCTGAATCTCCTACAAAGCATGCACAAACAACAAAACAAAGAGAAAGGGGGAGGCCAGGTTAACTTGCCTCGCCAGCTATATTCAACATTAAAAACAACAACAACAACACAGATCTATACAATTGGCCATCAAAATGGAAATAAGAAGGAAAATGTGCAGGTTGTTAGCTTTGAATAAAAGGCCTGCTGGAACGTGTCGAAGCACTCTTCTTTGGTGGTGTAGGAGCCTATGTATAGTCTCTGCACATTGTATCTGATACCAGATTTCCCATGAAAGAAGTAACGCCCAGGAAGACTTCTGTAAACAAAGTGTGCTGTCAGAGGGCACTACTCCACTTTGCCTAATGGCACTGGCAATAGGGTTTTAAAGGCGATTTCAGAAATTCATGGAGGAAGTTGAGTCTATCAAAGATTACTAGTCAGGATGCCTATATACAGATCTTGGTTTCTGAACTACACAAAATGTTATTGAAAATGTGGTAAACACATAATTTATACTTTTTCCTTACTGTGAGAAGTTCAGAAGGGCGAGTGTGAGGCTGGAACAAAATGTCCTGCGTCAGTCACAGCAACAAAGCTGTGAGGTAATTTACTTTGGCACGTAGTGGGAGGCTTAAAGCCTGTGGCTGAGCAGTAATTTGAAGGCAGTTCTTCTGGGTACAAATCAAATTCCGCCTTGTCCAGCCAATGCTCTGCAGGTGTTTTGAACTACAACTCCCATATAATGCCTGATTGCTGGTCATGCTTTCTGTGCCTACTAGGAAATGGAATGAAAAAATCTGGAAACTATTCTAGATCAAAAGTTGAGGCCTGTTGGAGAGGGCAGTCTAACTGGAAGAAGAATGACAGGTATTCACAGTGACCTGGGTAGATTCACTTTTCCTTCAGTTTCAGGTCATTGCGACTAGGCTAGACAAATTGTAAAGGATAAGAGAACATCACTGGTTCATACCTTTTGTCTGGCCAAGACTGCACAACTTCTAAAGGATGAACAGAAGCACATCTTTTGCCCAGCCCTATGCAAACCTGCAAAATTGGGGGTTTAGGAAGCTTAATTGGGAGGAAACAGAACCATCATATATGTGTTTGTGGTTCTGTTAGCAACCAGCCCTCTATAGAGCTTGGGAAAATACTTTTGGCACTACAGAATCTCCCTGACAACATGGCCAGTAGTTTAGCATTGAAGCAGCTTCCTTGGGTATACATGGAAAGGAGATAGAATTGGTTGTCAGCTGCATGTTGTTACCAAACCGCAAAATTCTAGACAACCTCTCCCAGCAGTTCCATCTATGGGCCAAATAGCTTCATGGTAAAAAGAGCTCTAGGGGATCTTGCAGACCAATGTCTGAAATAGTAAACAGGAAACCCCTTCATGCTATTAGATAAGAGCAGTGGGATGAAAGCAGGGACAATGAACATAAAATCTAGATCCATAGCTAGGCAATACCTTTATTAGGACCAAACAAAATACCCCCACAGTGTACAGTCCTTTGAGTTCTTCAGAACTCATCAGTCTAGGTAGTGCAAGGAATGGGAGCTGGGGAAAGACGCAGGAGAGTAAGAAAAGTTAGATGTTTAGGTAAGAGATCTACAGATAAATTCTGTTCCTGGATGGAAAGCACAGGCCAAATGAGTCAGTGGTAGTCATGCAGGTATCAGATTATACCTACCAATGCATACTGGAATGAGGAAGCTTGGATTGCCAATGGCACAATTCCCAAATGCTCCAAAGCCATCAGCACGTGGGCCCCCATGTTGATGCTCACCCAGGATGCAGGCAAAAGGAATGGCCAGTGGTGCCCCCTCTCTAAGCCAGAAGGGAACTGGCTGCAGCCCCGAGAAGGCTCCTCTTGGCTAGTAGCACTGCCATGGTGCAAAGTGGGCCCTCTAACAGGGGTGCTTACACGCTTGCTGAAAGGATGCCCTTTTTTTTAGAACCATGCTAGAGGGGAGCCACCTTAATCTGGCCTTGGGAATGAGGAAATCATGATAGGTCCCTTTATTTCTACGACATAAAGGTGAGCCGTAGCTCAGTGATCTGTCTATTGCTTTGGGCACTGTCATGGGCATGGCTCCTTTGTTTTTTGGTTTTGGTTTTGAAACAGAGAAAACACTAGTGTGGCTCTTTCTCAGGACTGCAGTGATGGATCTGATGGTTTCAGTGTCTTGGGTTTTTTATTTGTTTTTGTTGTGCTGCTTTTTTAAAAGAAAAGGTTTATATTTTTAACTGTTTTTAATTTTTTGATGGTTTAATAACTTTTTAACTTGTATTTTGTGAAATTTTAACTGTGTTCTATTTCTCTGTTGTAAGCCACTTTGAGTCTCAAACTGGGGAAAAGGTGAGGTATTATTATTATTAGTAGTAGTAGTATTAATATTATTAAATTTTGTATCAATACTATCCTTAGAGCTCTGCTGGCAAGCCCAGCTTCAGCACACAGCGTTGCTGGACCTCCAGACTACATCGGGGCCCACTGTTGCCCAGATGACCTTCTCCAGCCAATACCAGGGGTCTGGGAGCGGTTAGTGTAACTTTCTACAATGCTCCCTCCATAACATCAGTCCAATATATTATGGTGGAAATTAAATGGTGCTTTCAGTCTGCCCAGAGCTAATCACAGAGGTATTTCTTATTCACTTCTACCACTGTCACCAGATAAGCATTCAGGATTCTCCAACTAGGAATGGAACAAAGCTTGGAAATTCCTCCTTCCCTTTTTTTGAAGGGGAAAAACATCGCTTAGAATCTCCCTACCAGCAAATCTTTGATATGGATTTTATACTGAACAATGCCAGTCACTTTCTCTAATATCTTCTTATTCACCTTGTAACTAACGTGCCCAGAGTTTCTGCTTTCTTATGTGCACTTTTAGGCTTTAGAGCAAGGGTGGGAACTATATGACCCTCTAGATCAGTGGTTCTCAACCTGTGGGTCCTCGGATGTTCGTGGACTTCAGCTCCCAGAAGCCCCAGCCACTATGGTCAATGCTCAGGGCTTCTGGGAGCTGAAGTCCACGAACATCTGGGGACCCACAGGTTGAGAACCACTGCTCTAGATCATTCTAGATTGTAGTTCTCATCATCTTTGAGCATTGCCCACACCAGCCATGTAAACTGCAGTCCAACAACACATCTCCTACCCTTTCAACCCAGCATTCTACGGCTTCTCCTGAGAGCACACAAGGGCTGATGCTCGCTCTGTCCATATCTCTGCATTTGTTTGTATCTAATAGGGACGAGTCATAACTCAATCACTACTTTAAATTTCCCACATAATAAGAATTTTAAAAATGGTGTATAACTCACAGAGTACTACTACGGTTCATGGCTTTGCTGGTGTCTGAACCCACTAAGTGCAAAGGGAGGTGTAACTTACTGGAGGGTTAGGTGTCCAGACAGAACTTTGCTGGGAGTGGGCCTCTTGAAACTGGAGTTACTCCAGTCCTCAAGATGAGAAAAGCAATTTCAATACAGGGCACTTTCTTCATAAGCTCAAAATGAGCAACTGCAAAGGGCTGGAAAGTCAATCCTCTGCCCTTGGACCCCTCCAGGAGCTGTCTGGACTACCCAAAATACCAAACAAACCAAAGTAAAAATCTGGAAGTGACCTCTTTGAACCTTTCTGCTTGTGAAAACTGGGTAATTTTTTTATGTCAGGCAGTTCTGGGGGGTTGGGGGGATGAGGAACCTACAATGTATTTAAAGGTGAATTGCTGCTCCTGGAGATTCCCAAAAGAGGTAATTAGCCCTAAAATCATTAGCCCAGAAAATGGGCTAATGGAGGGATTGAGGGCTGTGAAAACAAAGCCTTAGGGCTACATGTGTCACAGAACCACACTTTGGCCTCCTCTGCATAAGCCTGGTGTGTACATTTAGTGATCCAGTTTATTCAATCCCATAATAACAGGGTTATGCTCAGGGCTATAAATTACAAAATCTATGAGTTTCTTGTCCAAATGTGGAATGTGGTGACCAGAAGCAGGACATTCTTGACACTGTTTTATTTTTAAAAAAGAGAGGAAATTTCTAGTCCTCATAGTAGCAGAAGAAAGTTTCAAAATACAAGGGCAGTGTTTCAATGATGCTCAGCAAACTGGAAGTGTGGGATAGGCCAGCATTCCGTGAATCAGGAATCTCTTAGGCTCTGCATCGTTGAGTGTTGGACTATGGCCCTGGAGCCCTGGAGATCCAGGCTCGGTTCTCTGCACGGCCACTAGGTGACCTCAGGAATATCACACATTCTCAGCCTCAGAAAAATCCTGTGACAGGTTTGCCTTAAGGTTGCCATCAGTTGAAATGGCTTGAAGGCACACAACAGTTGTCCCCTGAGTCTTGTCTATCATTTACAAGAGTTGTCACAATGACAATTTAACCAGAACCCCCTGGCATGGATATTCTTTAGATATGGCTATCATACCAGGTCTTCTTCATTCTCTCCCCCAAATTTAAATAATTTTCCTCCTTCCCATTTTATCCTCACAACAACCCTATAAGGCCAAGAGAGAAAAAGAGGGAGATGGCGTATGTATGCGAGACAGGGAGAATGACTCATCTAAGGTCACCCAGGGAGTTTCATGGCTATGGACTTCAACTTGCATCTCCAAAGTCCTAGTCCAACAAACTGTTCGGGCACCCTCACAAGGGATGTGCTAAGTGTGGATGCATCCTTCAGTGGTGAGATCAGGAAACTGAGGTGTTTTCTTACAACATGGGTTAGGAAACTGTGACCAACAGACCACATGCAGTCCCCCAGGGACATTTTTGTGGCCTCCAAGGCCCAAACAATTTTCTTTTGAAAAAATAATTTGACCCTACGTGCTCCCCCAGGTGTAGGGAACAATTTTTCCACCACCACCCTCAGTGGTAAATGTGGTGAGAATAAACCCCTGGGCTGTTTTAAGCTTGCATTTTTGCCAGGAGAGCTGCCCTAGGCAGACTTTCCATGCTGTCAAAGGGATTCCTAAGGTATTTGCATAGATTTTTCCTGTAGCCCACTGGGTTAGCAATGTGAATTATGCAAAATACACAAATGCCTACATAGTTTGCATAACTGATGGATGTAACAGGATTCAGCATTTCAATAGTGCAGTGTCTGGATATTTGCTGTCAGCGCATATCATATAAGCACAGATTATATGAGGCCCAAGCTGCTTCTTTGAAACCTCAGTGCCAAAGGAACCATGAAGTTAATTACACAAATGAATGGAGCCCACGTTCATATTCTGTGTACGTCCCATTGCCTTTCTTATTTTTCTTCTTTCCACTAATCATACTTACAGGCTTCTCCCACTTATCTGAGAGGTTGGGGACCGGAGCACTGTCAAAAAACAGAATTGGTTGAAAAGTGGAACCCATGGACTGTACTGTGGGGAGCATGAAGGACTCACAGAGGCTCACTTGGGACCAGCTGTGAGTGCTGCTTACAGAGTCAGCCAGCTTAGCACCTTTTCCCCCTTTCAGCTTGTTTTGCAAGCAGCACGTGTGTGAGAGTGGTCCTAAGAGAGCCTCCATGGGCAGGAGGAACTGATGAAAGAGTGGAGCTCCTGTTGAATTAATGGAATTTGTCCATAATTTGGAAGCATCAGAAGAGCGAGTCATCAGATAATGGAGCATTAAAAGGGCTTCCTGTAACTTCAAAACCCAATAAATTTTTAGAAGAAATCTAAGGCTGGGAGAAAGCTACTGGCCCAAAGTTACCCAGGAAGTTTCATGGCTCAGTAAAAACGAGAGCTCCCAGGTCTCAGTACGGCACCCTAACCACTGTGAAACGCTATCTCTTTACTTTCAGGTAAGCATGTAAAGGATTGCTACCTAAAATTCACAGATGAATAAATGTAGGATTTCTTTCATCAAGTGACAGAACTACTTATTATTAAGTTTCTTCATCTTTTCTGTGCATGTAGAATTGAATGTCTGAAGCCACATCCATGTTGCTTTGGGTTTGTTTTTTGTTTTTGTTTTTTTAAAAAAAAGTCATGATAAAAAGTCTTCTGGGAGCAGCAAAGGCCAACAGAAGCAAAAACAAATCACTAGCTGCCTGGTAGAAATATATACACTGCCATATAGGACAATATATCGAGTTGTTTAATCACCACTAGGGGCCCAATTTGCAATGGTGCATTCTATACTTCCCAATGCAAAACAGTATATTATTAGATAACCACGATTATAGTTGATTTTAATAAGTACTATGACACTGGCTCAGTTCGGCTTAGTGGATCTATCGATCACTCTTAAAGAAATTGGTGTGTCACAACATTTGCTTATCCTGATGCATAACTTGTATGCAGGACAAGAATCTACTGTTAGGACAGAATATGGAGGAACAGAATGGTTTCCAACTGGCAAGGGGGTCAGAATTATGCATCATCACCCAGTCTGTTTTACTTGTATGCTGAATGTATCATCCACAAAGCAGGATTTGACTCAAGAGGAAAGAGGTGTGAAAACGGGAGGAAGGAGAATCAACAATTTAAGATATGCAGATGACACCATACTACTAGCAGAGAATAGCAAAGATTTGGAATGACTACTGAAGAAAGTCAAGTAGGAAAGTGCAAAGGCAGGTTTATAGATGAATAAAGAAAACAAAAGTAACAACCACAGATGACTTCTATAACTTTAAAATAGACTATGAAGACATTGAAATAGTTAATGATTTCCCACACGTTGGCTCAGTCATTAATCAGAAAGGAGATTGCAGTCAAGAACTCAGAAGACGATTAGGACTAGGATGGGCAGCTATAAATGACCTATGCAAGCCTCTGAAGTGTAAACATACATCACTGAATACTAAAGTTAGAATGGTCTATGCTGTCATATGTCTAATTTCTATGTATGGTTGTGAAAGCTGGACAGTGAAGAAAGTCAATAGGAGGAGAATCAACTCATTTGAAATGTGGTCCTGGAGAAAAGTTCTACAAATACCTTGGACTCCTTAAAGTCCAAGGTATTTGTAGATTCTAAATGGATTCTAAATCAAGCATGAATGGTTCCTGGAACCCAAGATGACTAACTGAGACTGTAGTACTTTGGACGTATCATGAGATGACATAACTCGAAAAAAGACCATAATGATTGGTAAGGTAGAAGGCTGTAGGAAAAGAGGAAGACCCCATAACAGATGGAAAGACTCAATCAAGGTGAGGGGGGTCACATCCAACTGGACCTAATGACCCTCGTGGTCTCTTTCTATGTATTCTCTATGATTCTGAGGAAGTCACAGCCCCTGCAAGGCTTTTTGATGATAGGATGACATGGGGGTCTTCCATTCATAGCATTGCCAAAAGTTCAAGTCAAAGTGACAGCATTAACACCACCAGTTCAGTGGACAGTGTTGGTCCAGACTGGTGGATTCATGTTCTAGTCCGCACTGTGCCAAGAAACTCATTGGGTAAACTTGGGCCAATCACGCACTCTTTTTCTCTCAGCCTTGCTTCACAGGTTTGTTGTGAAAGGAAAGCAACGTAGGCTACGCGGAGCTCACAGATGGTGCACACACATGATGCAGGCAGCAGGACATGACATCCCACTAAAGGCAGTAGCATTTACCTTGTGAGTGAATACGGCCTCTACCTGTGAGATTCACCTGACCAGGGGGAGAGAACTTCTCCATATGCAATAGGTGTTAAAGAAACAAAGACAAGACAGGCTTGATATCTCCCTGTGGCCAACTGACAGTGCTCTTAGCTAGACACCCCTCCTCATTTTTGGATCTGTGAGTTTGGGCCTTTCCGTACTGCACTATCATGGGTCTGTTATTCCCCTTTCAACATTGTATGGAATCCTGGGTTTGCAGTTTTAGGGAGGGGTCTTTAGAATTCTCAGCCAGAGAGCTCTTGGGCCTCAATAAACTACAGATGCCAGAATTCCACAGGATGTTGAAAGCGGAATAATAGCACTATAACAGTGTAGGGCGGAAAGGCCCTGGGTTAATCTCAAATGGTCAACCATTTCCAAATACACTTGGGGGGCCAGGTGACTTCACCTCTGGATTCTTCAAAATTGCCAAGTGCCACTGCTGTCTGAAAGCCCTACTGCTTGCAACATGAGCCTGCCAAGGCTTTAAGATCCTCAGCAGAGGCCTTTCGCTCAGACCCACAACCTCTCGAGCGTGACATGACATGGACACAGGAGAGGGCCTTCCCGACGGCTGCTCCCATGACGGGGAACTCCTTCCCATGGGCGATTCTCCCTCTGCTCTTCCTCTGGCTTTCAGTGATAAGTTGATCGTTGCAGGAGAACCTCTTGAATGGGGGGGTGCTGTACTTTTATTCTCATTACATCTTAAATTATTTTAAACTTCTTTAAATAGGTGGCGTCTTCATTTATGTTGTCATCCACATCGGGTCCTTTCTTGAGAGAAAAGTTGGGATAATTAAACAAATAAGACAAAACATCTCTACTAAAGCTTCTGACTCCTATCCCAGAGACTTTGACTCCCACCAGCCTCAGGCAGCAACCCGGCCACCGGACAGGGACGATGGGAGTTGTGGTCCAGCTCTTTCTGGAAGGCTAAGACACACTCAGCCCACCCCTGTTCTACTGCCTCACTAGACTGGCCATGCCAGAGGGGAGGACGCTGGGGCCATTTCCGCACTAGACCGCTATAGCGCTATTATTCTGCTTTCATCATCCTATGGGATCCTGGGGTTTGCAGTTTACGGAGGGGCCTATGAGGGGCCCCAGGATTCCATAGGATGTTGAAAGCGGAATAATAGCGCTATAGCAGTCTAGTGCGGAAAGGAGACGGGAGTCGCAGCCTCCGCGATCACCTCGGCCCGGGTATCCGGAGACGACGCCCTCCCCGCCCTGCCCTTTCCCTCCGAAGAACGGCCTGGTTTGAAGGACGAGCGATCTAAGGCCCGCGCCGCCTCCCCAGGGACACGCTCCGGAGGGGGTTCCGCCAACCCACCCGCCCCGCCTGCGGCCCTCGCGCCACCCCTCCCGGGCCCCCCGCAGCCCAGGCCAGCCGGCAGGGGCGCCGCGGGGCGGGGCAGGCGGCCCTTCCGGGGGAGGCCGCCCAGAGGCGGGGCGGAGTTCCCGCTTCCCCGCCCGCCCGCGCGCGTCGGAGGCGGAGGCGGAGGCGGAGGGGGGGCGGCGCCTCCGCGGCCCCCCGACCGCCTCCGCGGCCCGAGCCAGAGAGCCGGGATGGCAACGGCGGCGCCGGGAGCGGCCACGGCGGGCGGAGGGGAGGCGCGGGCCGCCGGGTCCGGAGCGCTGCGCCGCTGAGCCGGTAAGGGACGCCGGCCTCGCCCCCGCGCCGCTCTCTCCCTCCGGTGCCTGCCGGGGGCCCCCGGCCCGGCCCGGCCCGGCCGCCCCCGGCAGCCTCCCCGGGCGGCCCCTGGCGCTTCTGCCCGCAGGCCGCCCTTTGTCTGCGTCGCTCCGCCAGGCCGCCGCGGCGAGCTGGGCCGGGGGCGCCCCTCCCCGGCGGAGGAGGCCCGCCGAGCCTCCGGCCGCTTTCCTCTTCGCCGCCCCCTCCCCGCTTGCGGCCCCGACTCGCGCTCTGTTTCCGCGCGGGGCTGTGCCAGCGCTACGATTCCGCTTCCAGCATCCGGCGGAATCCCGGGGGAGGCCGGCCCCTCCCGGGACTGCGAACCCCAGGACTCCATCGGGCGTGGAAAGCGGGTCGTGGCGCCGGAACAGCCCAGCGCGGACACGGCCGCGGCCCCCCCGCGCCCCGCCGCCGCCCCCCGTCCCCGCGGGCGCTGCCGAGGCGGGGGCCGGGGGCGCCTCCCGCTGCCTTTCCCCGGGGAGGGGCGCGGCCCCCCGAGCCTGGCTTCTCCCGGCGGTGGCATCTCCCCGCCCTCGGCGGGCCCGGGCAGCCCCGTCGCGGTGGGCGGCCGGCGCCTCCGGGCCCTCCTCCTTCCTCGGGGCCAGCCAGGCAGGCGGAGGGTGCCCCCGAAGGCGCCCCCGCCGTGGCCCAAGGGCGGCCGGAGCCCCGGAAGGGCCTTCTGCGGGAGAGGCGGCGGCTCTGCTGGCTGGTGCCAGCTGGCATACTGGGGCCCCGATGGCCCAAGCGGCTCTGCGCGGCGCCCGGAATCCAGGCCTGAGCGCTGGGGAAAGGCTGGTTGCGCGGATGACAGCGCCCAGAATCCCCCGCGGCCGTGCTGGCTGGGAGTTGTCGTGCAGGTGGCCTTTCCAACCTGGTGCTGGCACCTCTGGCTCTTGAAATATTCCCTGGAACGTGTGCGCCGTATAGGTGCCTGATGTTTATCTTCTCGGGCCCGTGTCGGGTGGGGACTTAATAGTCCTGCTGCGGTTTTATTAAAAGGAGTACTGGAGAGATTGACCTAGCAGGACCTTGAGGTTTGGGGGTGTGGTGGAGAAGCTTTCTGTGGGGCCATTAGACTTAGAGTCGTAGAATTCTAAGGCGGTTGGAAGAGAGCCCAGAGGCCATCCAGTCCAACCCCCTGCCATGCAGGATCGCGCTTCAAAGCACTCCCAACAGTTGGCCATCCAGCCTCTGCTTAAAAACCTCCAAGGAAGGAGACTCCACCGCACTCCCTTGAGGCAGCAGATTCCACTGCCGGACAGCCCTGACCGTCAGGAAGTTCTTCCTGAGGTTCAGGTGGAATCTCCTTTCCTGCAGCTTGAAGCCGTTGCTCCTTGTCCTGGTCTCTGGAGCAGCAGAAAACAAGCCCACTCTCTCCCTCCCTTACTCTCCCAAGGGAGTCTAGCTTGATGGCAAAGCCCACCTTTAGCATGCAGAAGGTCTTGGGTTTACTCTGCAGGTAAGTGTAGCCAGTGATGCCCAAGACCCTGGTGAGCTGATTCTCCTTAATGAAACCTGGCAAGGTATATCCAGACTGGTCAGGTATAAGGCAGTTTGCAATGCTTCTTCACAGAGCTTGGGAAAAGTTCCTTTGGGGGATTCTGGGAGTTGCTGTCCAAAGGAGAGGAGCTTTCCCCATTATCTGTCTCTTCACCATGGAGTTGGATCTCGTTCCAATCTGGTTTAGCAATCTCTTCTTCATGACAGGTGGCTGGTCTCAGTTAAAGTGTGGTGGCTGATTTGAATGATGGTAGTCTGGTGCAGTGTGTGGCAACAGGGTGGGGGGAACAGATGGGGATCAGAAGCTGCCTCACCCCAGGCTGTGGTATTTGTCTGTCTTGCTGAGGACTGTTAACTGCAGGGACTGAGGCAGAGAGATCGTTTCTGAGCCAGGTTTAAATGGAAGCTAAAAAAAGCTTCAGTTTAGGATCCCAGACTATAAGGGGTCTCTAAACACAAAACACATACACTCACTTCTTTAAAAATTCAGATTTTACACAGTATTGCTATGGGTCATTCTAACTTTGCAGTGGTCTGGGCCTCTGCATGGCCATTTCTGCACTAGCCTATTATAGTGCTGTTATTCCAGTTTCAGCATCCTATGGAATCTTGGGGTTTGCAGTTTAGGGAGGGGCTTCAACTGCAAACCCCAGGGTTCTGTAGGATGTTGAAAGTGGAATAATAGCTCTATAGCAGTCTAGTGTGGAAATGGCCCATGTGATCCCCCGGCAAGACCTTCTCATGATCTACTGTTTCAGGTGCGAAGAACCTTTGACATTTCGGATATGTAGGATTGCAAATCCCATCAGCTTCAGTGGTAAAGGCTTATGGGAGCTACAGTACACTGTCTCATGGGGCGAAGGCTCTCCACCATGTTGATGCCTAATCTTGCGTGAGCTCAGGATGCCAGGGGCTGGAACTGGCACACGTTTCATGTAAATGCACGTGCTCTGCCACACAGCTATGGTCTTTCTGCATAGTTCATAATGTGTATTTCTTAGTTTGTCGTACTTAAATGAAGAACAAATGTAAATGCAAGAGCACAACAGCTCCTATCTGTTCCCATGTTGCTTGCACAGGAAAATGTGTTGGTCAGCAAGGCCCTCATATTGACTGCCATATTCTTCTGCAGTTCACATTCTTTTCCTTGTGGGTTTCCATGGTGCATCTTCATTGTGGCTTTGGTTCCACATCAGTAGGAAATGACATTTGGGTTTTCTGCTTTGGCTGTGAAATCTTGTGCTGGTTGGTAGCTTTGAATGCTAGGACTCCCTCCTGAAATACATGAGTTACCCTGATAAGAAACAAAGTGTATTTTCGTCTCCCTACTGGATAACCAGAAGCTGCTGCCATTCATCAGGATGTCTCAAATGGTAAAATTTGTAAATAGCCTTGAATCTCAATGATTTCTCTTTCCTTAGAATCAACCAGGGTCTTTCCTGAATTTGGGCATAGTGCAAAGCTAGGAATTGTTACTCTTTTGGACCATAAACCCTAGAATCCCCAGTCAGCGTGGCCAGTCATATAAATGGAGTTTGGAAAAAGTATTTTTCCTACAGCTCTTAGAAACCTGGGATTCTGGGAGCTGTAGTCCATAAAGTGAATTGTCAAGCTCGCTTTGAAATATGGCTGTGTGTTTGGCAGCTATCTGAATGTTTAGGCCTTGAAGGATAAGAGACAGGAATGCACATCTACACTTTTCTCTGTTCTTCCCTATTTTTTTCCTTCTTACATTTGTATTTGTTCCTCTTTGTTTGAGCTTAAGGTGATGCGATGAATCTTCAGAGATTGTAAGAGGCCTTTCTGGGGAGGTCCAATTGCATGGATGTGTTCTTTTGTAAATGGGGTGGGGGGAACCTTTTTAAAAAGTGTCAAAGTTTTGATTTTTTAAATTGCTGACTGTTGTTTCTTCTTTACTCTTGTGGTGATAACTTTAATGTTTTTATGGTTTCAGTCATGATAATATACTTATCCCAAATTTTCTCTTGCCTGACACTCTGTCCACTACAACACGTGGGGCTTTCATTCTTACGTCTTGCAGAAGACAGATTTGCATGACTGATAACCCTGAATTCCAGAGAATCTTGCCTTTGCTGTTCCTGAGCTGAGGCTTGTGCATGCAGTCTGGTTGCTCTCGTTCAGCTCCTCTTGATAGCAGGGTTGATTCAATTTAAATTCAGTTCAAACCATGACTGAAAACAAGATTTAAACCCCTTCTCTAAAACACTCAATTTTAATTGTTTAAACCGCAGTTTAAATCACAGGTGATGATGATTCTGTTTCATCATTTTTAATAGAGTGCATTGTTTTTAATATGCATATTCATAGATGTAGAGTTTATGAGATGGGAGGTACATGTTAAACAATTATTTTGAATTGTTTTCAGCTTAATTTTCAGTTCATAAGAAATAGTATTGTTTGGCTTTGTAGCCAGATTCTTCTTTGTTCAGAGCTACTCCGCTTTTCCAAAATCTGTTTATTGACCCTTTTTTTCAAATATTTGCACTTAGAGAGAGGTGAGGCCTTGAGAGACAGTGGGGGGGGCATGTGTGGACTTGATGTACACGCTTCCAGAATGTTTAGTATATCTCCCATCTCTATAAACTGCTACTAACATAATCATCAGTGGTATAATTAGTATTCATAATGATATCTCTGATCTAGGTTCTTTTTTAAACTAATTGTTTTAAGAAAGTGTTGAAATCTGATTTTTTTTTAACTATCATTGACTTTATCAGCACTGGCTATCTGAAGCAGTAGCTAAACTGATAGGAGTGGAAAGCTGTGTATCATACAGACCTGGAATTCTAACTTAGTACAAACAAGCTAGGGACTGTAAACCAAGAGCAAATCAGTCCTGGCCCAGTGGAAAGTTCTTTGGTGTACAATTTGGTTCCCAAAAATGTGACTTATGGGGGTTGCAGCTCCCCCAATGCCCCAGTCAGCAGCTGAGAGGACTGAGAACCCCTTCAGGGATTCAGTTTAAGGGTAAAAATGCAGTTAATAGAATGCAATAAATGGAGGGGGAAGTTTTCTACAGTAAATGGATGGCATGCCAGGTTTGAGGATCTTTAATGTTTTCAGACTTTGTGGAAAAGGTAACAATTTATCTGAGAAGAAAAATTGTAAGCTTACAAATAAAAACCTGTAATTCTGTTGTATTATTGATTTTCTATGACACACTCAGTAAAAATTCTATATTTCTACACTAACGACCCACAATAAAATATATTTCTCAGTTTGTGGTTCTGGCTTGTGAGCGGTAACACAAGCCAGGAGTCTCATTTCAAAGCCCACGCTTAATGTTTCAGTGGTCAGGTTAGTTTAGTCCAGACCACTGGTAAGGGCAAAGCTAGTGGACAGTGTGTACTACCTTGCAGCTCATGAATGGTAAGCCAGGGTTTTCTGGAGAGCTGTCTTGTTATTGCATGCAGAGATGACCATTATAATTGGCCCTCCACATTTCTGGGTTTGACTTTCACGGATTTGATTATTTGTGAGTTTCTTCAACCCTTGCCCCCACCACCACCTCAGGTGCTTCTTTTCTTGGGGAACCTTCCCTCTTGGCAGCTCCAGTCAGACCTTACAGCCCTTTAAAAACTCACCTCTAGTCCTCCTCTTCCTCCACCAGCCTGGGCAGCTAAGAGTGACTCACAGCTCAACTTCTCAGCACCACAAACCCTCTCCTGATGTCCCATGTACCCAATGAAGGAAATGGCTAAGAGGGAGGAAGTATAGGGCACCACCATGAGCCACCCCTCTTCCCTCTGCTTTCCCTGACCTGGTTTGAACCCTGGGTGTCCGCTCCCCACCATGGCTCAGCCCCATTCCCACAGACACACAGACACAGACACACACACACCCATTTTGATATTTGCGATGTTTCCACTTTTGTGAGGGTTCCGTGCCCTTAACCCTAGCAAATGTGAAGGGCCAACTGTGTGCACTTCTTGTACCATGGATGGAAGAAAGCAGTGTACAAATGCCGTGCTCAAATACATAAATTAAAAAAGTACCAATAGAATTCTTTTCGTTTTGTTTTGTTAGCATAGTTTGAGAACATAGAGGACTTTGCAAGTAATTTTATTTTGATTTCTCAGGCTTTCAATGAAAGATAAGCAGCTCTGAGATCTGATCTCTGGTTGTCTTCTTGAAGTCTTACACTGTTTCTCTACATGTGCTGCAGTTATATAGCTTGTTTACTCAGCAGATCCCTCTAATGTGAATGGACTTTACCTTCTAGTGGTTAGGACTGAAGCAGAACTCCAGGCTGGAGGATTCTAGGATATTCAGTGCAGAAAAGTAACTTTCCAAAAGATCTGCCTGGTATGTACTGTGCTTACTGCAATAAGAAGAGTACTGTATTTGCTGGCATATAAGACTCATTTTTTCCCCTGAAAAATACTGTTTGAAAATGGGGTGCATCTTATACGGCGGTGTGTCTTATATGCCAGCAAATAGTATTTGCCAATGCATAAATGGGGTGTGTCTTATATATGGGTGTGTCTTATACACCGGCTAATACAGTAGTTATCAGTTCAGAGCATATTTATACTGGGGTAGTTGTGTTGACCAAGCAGGAAAATATAACAAAATCCAAAATACTCATTCCTGTGAACCTTTATTAATCACATCAAAAGTGCAAAATACATGAGGCAAGCTTCTGAAGCTCACAGGCCTCTTCATCAGACATAGATATTAAAAGTAATTTGTAGGGGAAAAATATGTTAGAGAATCACAGAGCTGCATCTTTCTAGATGTTAACGGTGTTGTTGAAGATGGTCTCTGAGGGAGAGTTGATACAGATTCTGTTAGCCATGAAGTGACAGTCAAAGCAAGTGATGAAATTTCTATTTCTGTTGGCAGAAACAGGGAGATTTCCTTTGAGATCTAGAACGCATCTCTCATGTGCAACATTATAAGCCATGTTGTTACAGAATGCATCTTTCAAGATGTCTGTGTACTGACACATCTGCAGATATGTTTAAGTGTTGTAAAAGTTGTAAATTAGTGATTAGTTCATCATTGTTACATTTCATCTGTTTGGTATGTGTATCTTGTATCTTTCTCCCCCCTGGTGTGCTAGGCATCTGCAAGTGTATGGGGTTAATGTCAGCTATTATTTTAGGGTATATCTCCTAGCCCTGGCTGTGTGTGGAGCTGCAGTCTGGGTAGGCCAGCCCGAAATTGTGACACTGCGTTCTGTCCGAAAAGAGACTCCATGTTCCACTCTTACCAGTGTTGTTGCATTGCAGATGAGTTGCACAAGATGAGATCACCTGTTCCACTCTTGATCTTGAATGAGCAGTAAAGATTATGAAGAATGTGTTTGTTGCAGAGATATGAAAGAGCACTAAATCTATATAGATTTACACAGCTGCATGCAGGCTTGGGTTATGGCCAGGGCCGCCATCAAAGCAGTCCCACGGCCCTTTTCTTTGTCCCTCGGGTCCTCTGTAGGACACATGGACCTCCAGCACAGACCACAAGCAGCTGGAAATCCATCTTGCTTCTGAAAGAAAAGTTTCTCGTAAAAATTATCTCTCTGTGGGAGATACAACCTTTTAAATAGGTGAGTTGCACTCCCAGATGCTTCTAGAAGAGGAAGTTCACTTTTTTTGTGTCCAGAAAAAAAGACCAGTTTGAGGAATCTAGAGGACTCAAAGGCCACACAGACAGCGTTGGAGAGCCACACTTGACTCACTCCTGAATTTAGGACTACATGACTGCTTTCAGTTCCCCAAGGCCTAAGGATATTTTGTGTTGGTTTATAATGCCGTGCTTATCTAACTTAGGGAGGACTAGGAGGTTGTGAGGGTGCCAATGACTTGTAAGTTCCTGCTCCAATAGTCGTCTCTGAGTGCTCGCTGGAAGGAAAGGCACTTTTCACATGCAAATTCTTATTGCCCTGGACACTAAAATAGAGCTACAGTCCTAATTATGCTTGCCCCAAAGACAGCCTCATCTCAAATTAACAAGACTTCCTTTAGAAAAGATATGCTTAGGATGGGAATACGTACTGTTCATTTTGTTTAAAAAGAAATCAAATGTTGAACAAACTTGCCTTCTCTCCCAAAATATACTTAACTGCTGTGCTTCCCCTGCCCCTCTTCCAGGGCTGCAGTGGAAGTCAGCTGAATCTGTACAGCGATCCTTTTCTTATAATATTTTTTAAAAACATGTTCCCACTCAAATATACTCTCAAGTTTTGGCTGACAGGATGTAGTTCTGTCTTGTATTACTTTGTAATCCTTGCATGTAGATGGCAAAACACTAAACCACTACCTGTCAGCAGGAAAATGGGTCAGATATAGACTCTCATACTGTATAACTATGTATTACATTTATATCCTGGCAATACATGTGGTTCTCCTCCTCCCCACCTATCTTCAAACCAACCTTGTGGAGTAGGTGAAACTGGGGGAAAGAGTAACTCAACCACTTCACAGCCCATCATAAACAACTTGCCTGGCACTTGCTCAGATCCATCCTGACTTGGGTGCTACAATTGATACAGATCCAGTGGATGCAACTTTGGCTCCTGCTTGTCCACTGACAATGGAAACTTTTCAAAATCTGCAACCTGAGAACGTGGACAAGATTCTTGGAGGGTTGAGAGCTACTGTTTGAGGGTCAGATCCTTGCCCTTGCAGGCTTGTTAAAAAGCTAGAGGGCTGAGTACATAAAGGGAGTGGTGGTTAATGCCAAGCTAAAACAAGGCAGAGCTCCAGCTTCCTAAAGGAGACTGTCATAAAACCATTATTTAAAAAGTCCTTCCTGGATCCCACAGTTACAAATAATTATTGGCCAATCTCTAACATTCTATTTTTGGGCAAGGTTGCGGAGTGTGTCATGCCCTCCCAGTTCCAGGGGTTTCTGAGTGAGATGGATCACCTAGATCCATTTCAGTCTGGCTTCAGGTCTGGTTATGGAACAGAGACAGCTTTGGTCACCTTGGTGAATGACCTACACTTGGAGCTAGCCAGAGGGAGCGTGTCCCTGTTGGTTATGCTGGACCTCTTGGCAGCTTTTGGTACCACTGACCATAGTATCTTCCTGTAGTACTTTGCCAAGATGGGATCTGGGGGCACTGTTTTACAGTGGCTTCCTTCCTTCCTGGAGGGGTGAACCCAAAAGGTGGTGCTGGGAGCCTCCTGTACAGCTCCTTGGCCATTGGTCTGCAGGGTCCCTCAGGCCATGGCTCTGTCGTCTGTGCAATTTAACATATACATGAAACCACTGGGAGAGGATGTCCAGAGTTTTGGGGTTTGGTATCATCATTATGCAGATGACACCCAACTCTACTACAGTGACCCCTCTATTTTCATGAGGGTTTGGGGTACAGAACCCTTGTGAAAGTGGAAAAAATGCAAATAACCCCCCCTCAATGATCACTCTTCCATTTCCCTCTTCTCCCCATTCTGTTGCCTTTTGTATGCCGGGGCAAGAGGCAAGGGAGTGGAAGGGGGAGCTCTGAGGGGAGAAAGAAGGTCTGCACAAGAGCTCCCCCCGCCATTTCCTTGCCTTTTGTCTTGGCAGGAGTTCTTAGCTCTGGGGCCAGAGGGAAGGGAATGGGAGAGGGGAAGGCATGTGCATGCCTTTCAGTTAATCAAATTCATGAAAGTCAAACCCACAGATGTGGGAGGAGTTAAACCAGTCCCTGTCATCAGTAATGGCCTGGGTGAGGCTGAACAAATTGAAACTTAATCCAGTTAAGATGGAGGTGCTCCTGGGCAATTGAAAGGTAGATCATGGAAGAGGGATTCAGCCTCTGCTAGATGGGGTTATAGTCCCACTGAAGATGCAGGTCTGCAGCTGGGGTGTGCTCCTAGATTCAACTCTGAACCTGGAAAATCAGATTTCAGCACTGATCGAGAGTACATTTGCACAGTTACGCTTGTGTGCCAACTGTTCCCATTCCTTGAGATATCATATTGGCCACAGTGACACATGCCTTAGTTGCATCCCAGTTAGAGTAACGTAATGCATTCTACCTGGGGCTGTGTTTGGAGAGCGTTTGGAAATTTGAACTGGTTCAAAGGACTTCAGCTAGACTGCTAACTGGGGCTGGCTACCAGGAACACAGAACTCCCTTGTCAGAACAGCTTCACTGGCTGCCAGTCCAATGCAGAGTGCTGGTTTTGACCTATAAAGCTCTGTTTGGCTCAGGTCCAGGTTATTTGAAGGACTGTATTCTCCCTTATGAACCAGCCTGTGCTTTGAGATCTGCGGGGGGGCTCTTCTCTCTGTCCTATCACCCTCATAAGTTCGTCTGGTGAAAACACAGGAGAGGGCTTCTTAGCGGCTGCCCCCAGGCTGTGGAACTCTCTCCCAAAATAAGTTAGACCAACATACTCTCTGTTTTCTTTTTGCAGACAAATAAAGACTTTTCTGTGTATACAGGTGTTCGAGGATTGACTATATAAGGCATACCCGCCCTCAAAAAATAATGTGTTGGATCTTGCTGATTTGTTGTAAGCTGCTTTGAGTACCAGATTGGAAATGAGGCAGGATAGAAATACAGGTTGAGTATCCCTAATCCAAAAATCTGAAAAACCTCCAAAACCTGAAGCTTTTTGTTGTTGGCTGCCCACTTCCTCTTTCAAGGCTGTGGCTGCGGTGCTCCTGCTTGTTCATCTCTCAGATCCTCAGTCTCTGCAGCCTTGAGTCTCATACACGACAGAAATAGCCAACGAACGAGACATGAGGCTGGAGAGAGATGAAAGCTTCTGTGAAATACTAGAAGTCCAAGCATGGTGCTAGGCACATCCACACCTCCCACCATTTCACAGATCGTCACATCTCTCTCTATCCTCATATCTCATTTGTTCAGTACTGTGTTATGTAGGAGATGTGAGGCTGGAAAGAGACTGAGGATATAAAAGACCTGATACTTGTAAAATAAAATTTAAAAAAACTATAGCACTGTACAAGAGATCTTCGGAGTGCCCACCAGCTGCCCACTTCTGCCTTCAGTGTGATGGCTGTGGCACTCTTGCTTGTTTGTTTGTGGGTTTCCTGGAGATCTCCTGTATATATTATGTATATGCAAATGCAGGTATTCTAAAATCTGAAAAAATACAGAACACTTCTGGTCCCAGGCATTTTGGGCAAGGAATACTCAGCCTGTAACAACAACAACAGGCCCAGTGTCATATGGTGAGACCCAAAATATAGTCATGCTTAAAACAGAACCATTGAAACCAATGGAATTTAAGTTAGTTCCATCACTTTCAGTGGGTGTGGTATGAGTATGATTTAAGTCTAGAGCTACTCCAAAATGTATGTTGTTTTTAAATGTCTAACTTGTAGCACTTTGTGCAGATGCTAAAGGCAGTTCATAAAAAAATAAGTCAAAAGTGACAATAAACACAGTAATCTGTATAACTCAGAAAAGGAAGACACAAAAAAACAACAACCCAGTAGTGCCAATCTCTGACACCACAAAGGGCATCTTTGCTCTGAAAGGAGAAGAAATTATAGTGTTTCCATGAGTACTTCACAGTATGGGCACTGGAGCTGAGAAGCCCTGGTCTCTTACTGTGGTCCGGCTACTGGCTGAAGGCAGAGGAGCACCTCCACCTTGGCTGGACTTGGAGGATATTTTTCAGTTGAGCTGTTCTCTTGACGAAAGAGAGGGGTTGGAAGAGGATATCGTTTTCCAGTGAGAGACATAATGTGCCTTCTCTTTGGCCAACGTTGGAAATGCTCTGCCTTTCTCACCTCTGTCACTGAATATTTTTATGATGAATTAGAAGATACTGGAGAAAACTACTTTATGAATTACAGTTCCCAGTTACCTCAGTCATCATGGCCAGTGGATTCTGAAATATGTAGTTCAAAAAGAACTTTTCTGGCTCCTTTTGCTTTTTCTGCAGAGTACCTATTAGGAAGTAAGAGGTTTGTATTCTGGGAGCTGTTGTTACTCCTCTTTGAGATCTGTTCAGCCTTAAGCAGGGTCTCTCGAAGGCCATCCTTCCATGTCTTTTGTACTTCAAGAGACTTTGTGTGTTATCAAGCAGGATGGAAGATGCATAAAGAAACTGGCTTCTATCAGGTCAGATTTTCTGGTTGTTTTGCCCATTATTGTTTTTCTGGCATCACCAACAATAGATCTTCAGAGTCTCAGATAGAAAGTAATGTCTGTCCCATCACTTGCTGCCCAGTCCTTTTGGCTGGTGATTCCAAGGCCTGAATCTGAGAGCCTTTTCATATAAAGCGTGTGCCATGTGGGGCCTTTCCAGGTATGCAAGTCCCCAACAAATTACCTTATTTGTGGCGGTCTACTTCTAAAGTAAAATGGCCTCCAACTACATTGGTGATAAGAGCAAAGGAAGCCATGAGCCAGTTAGGGAAACTGCAGGTCATCTGAAGCCCTTGAAATGGTCCCTGCTCTTCTCTGTCATTCAACCTTGCCTGCAGGATTGTGGCAACTGGTTAAACTGATAAAGTGCAGAAAGCTTGAAAAAAGAAAACATGCCCGGATGTAGATTGATTGATATATTTTTGCATGATATGGGAGTGATACGGATGCAGGGAGATGAGAGACTGAGAGAGTGTAACTGCCTTGCAAAGCTCAGTTGTTCAAATCTTGGTTTTACTTCATGTGTGGCACATGGTTCACTGCCTGAATTACATGTTAGGAATGAGCAGAGTTGAGAAAAATTACCTTTTTGAATGACACATCCAGCTGGTTAGGGGATTCTGATAGCTGTCATCCAAAAGGGTAGGTTTTCCTAGCCTAGACTGGAAGTAACAGGTTGCACTTGACATAATCGAATTTCGCCCAGCTCTGTGAATCCAGGTTCTGATTAAGATTGCTGTGAACGTGCCATTCAGTCTCCTCCGGGTACTGAAAAGCACGCACATTGTGAGATGTTGCAACCTACACAAAGAAGGTCTCAGGTTGAAGAGGCCCAGGCCCAGAGATCACAGAGGTAATTGAGAGCTTCCCCAACTTGCTCAAGAGAGTAAACATTTTGAACCTTGTGGAGAGATTCTTGAGGAGATGATCAATATTTTAACAACTCAAGAGGGGACATTTAAGAGGACATGATCGCTCTGAAGGAATAAAATAAGCTTTTGTCAGGAATGAAAAGGGAGGAGTGATTTGTGTTTAACCTAAGGAAACCTGAGGATGGAGATGACCTCAAATGCTGTGGAAGGGTGGGGACGGTTACCTCCTTCTGGGAAACATTACAGTGCACATGATAGGTCACCATCCTCCCCGCATTCAGCTCTGAAATGTCAAGTGTCTTGAAGAATCCACACTCCTCAGGCTTACCCAGCCACACAATCATGGTTTTGTAATTTCTGATAAAATTTGTCTCGGATACACCAGTTAGCCCCAGATCCTTGGCTTGCTTTGATGAATACCTCTGTAAGAGGGGTGGGCAGTTACAGTGGCTATGTGGGTCACATTTCTGTCCTTGAGATCCTCAGTGGTTTGCACATCTGTGTTAGAGATTGGGGCTGGCAACTGTGACCATCCCCGCCCCGCCAGTCCCTGCAAATTGCTTTCTTGGGCAGAGGGGGGAAGGTAGGTTGCTGGTGAAGCTCTTGGCTCACTCCGTGAAAGAGCTCTGGCTCTCTTGGCCTGGGCCTTCTCGCCCTGAGGCCTTCCGTGTGTGGGTTGCATCATTCCAGACACGAACTGCTTTTAAGTGCATGGGGGCATCTGACTGACATGTCTCCCTTATTCTTGCTCTGAGTCTGAGTGAAATAAATGCTCCATTTTGATTCAAGTAATGAGCTCTGAACGTTTGCAGTAAATGAAAACACTACAGGCAGAAGAGTCCAAAGCTCGTGGAACAGGAAGCCACACAGAGCTGCTGCCAGAATTTACAATGTGATTTCTTTGGGGGTTTGGGGAATCAAAATAAAATGGAAGAACTTCTTTATTTAAAAAAAAAATTAAAGCCCACGTTCACATGCTACCCTCCCACACTCATTCAATATATTTCCTTAACAGTTGATCTCTGTCTGATCTCTTATTCTTTTCTTGCATTTTAATTTTGCCAAGGTCTTAAGCGGATGAATAATTACCATGTTACGGTTGCAGTCCTTCCCTGCTAGGGAATAAGTCTTATAGAACATACTAGGGCTTACTTCTGGCTGTGAGTTGTGTAGTTTTCTTTCTAATTTTAAAAATTATACTGCTGTTGATCAGAGAGCTTATATTTTATTTATTTATTTACTGCATATAAATTCTACCTTTCTCCCAAATGGGATCCAAGATGGCTTACAATAATCTAAAAAGATACAGCTGAAATATTCCATTTACAAACGTTAAAAAGGGGGTAAATATGCTAAGTATTAAAACATGCTTAAAGCAGTTAAAACACTTAAAACATATTTGAAACCTTATTTCAAAAAATATGTACAAAATAGAGAATTAAAAACAGATTAAGAGATAATGGCACATCACATTCACATATACGTTAGAACTCCATAATTAAGCATCTTGCAAATTAGAAAGAAATTCGTATATAAATATTTGCATGCTTTCATGCATGCTGAAGAACTGTGCACTAGGAGCATTGGAACTGGACTGAAAGTTCAGAATTTTGAGCTCTCCTTCAGTGGGGCTCCCTTGTCCACATGGGAGAAATAGCCCTTCATGTGCAGAATGATGCATGTCTCTTTGGCCATGTGATAGGAATCTTCATTATCATGGGAACTACATGTGTGCATATGAGCACACAGAACAGTTTGGACTGAGACAATGTTGAGGTAGAAAATAGGTTTGGAAAAGATTAGCCCCCAGTGTTGTCTTAGACTATATCTACTTTTTAAAAAAAGCCTTCTGCTTTTTGAACTCCACAATGTTAAAAATTAAAAACTTGCTCTTTAAAATGAAAATTGGGAACTTACAAGATTGTAAGGTGGAAGCTGTGACTCTGATGACACATGGCACATATACGAGACTTTTACTGTTAGTCCCTTTGTTCCCTCTTTCCCATGAAGGAGGAAACTTTTTAATTAACCTTTTAATTCTGGTTTTTACTTTCATACAACGTGGGAAATTGGTTTCTCCCAGAACAAACCAGGATATATACACCAACTTTAAAAGATACACGGGGATAGAAAAGGAATGGTAAAATGTTCTTTCCCACACATTGGTCTGTAACACCCATTGGTCCTGGCTGTTATCAGTGCTGAGGGATTATGGGATTTACAGCCCATCAACATCTGGAAGGCCACTATCTTTTACCAGCAGGTGAAGGTTAAGAATATAAACAGTAAGAAGTTGAGTTCATTAGTTTACACAAAGGTGTGTTTATTATTAGCCAGATATAGTTGTGTACTTATTTGAACTGTACCCTGTATTAAAGCAGTTTCTTGTACCTGGGTACAAATTATGTGTTAATTCAGGATGGCAAGGTTCGCTGAGACATCTGAAGGAGTGTACGTACAGTATGTACACATAGTCAGTGTGAACATCCCTGAAGTCTGTATTTGAAATGCAATAACTATAATTTCTGACAGTTCAATTAAAGCTTAAATGAACGCAAAATAAAGACCATTGGCAGTAATTGGCGTTATAGATGCTAAAGTGGAACTGGGTGGATAATAGTATTCAAGGCTGATTGGAGCAAACAAAACAAACTCCGAGGGGATCTTCAGTTTTGTTTCTAGAAGTGGGTCGTGGGGCCACTGTTTCATTTTAGATACGAGTATGACATTAAAGAACAGCACCATTGGCTGCCGTATACTTTGGGTGCCAGTAGGGATATAGCTCCGTGCCAGAAGATTTCTGGTAAAAGTCCTCAGTGTCTGGCCCTGGGAGTCAAAGTGGAAGCACTGCATTAAGTGTGATGGGATGGGAGGGATACAATAATAGGCAGGGAAAGTTATTAATATTTCACGCATTCAATATTTCATTTTGGAGAGTTACTTTTGGGAGGCTACAGCTCTCAGAAGCCAGCGTCCTGCTCTCTGCTACCATCGTGGTCCTAAACTGTTATTTACACTGGGAAAGGGAGCATCTGCTGATGCTTCCCTGTACAAATAACAGCTTGCATGTGTGCTTTGGGTGCACGTGTGTGTGTGTGTGTCTGTGATTTCTAGTTGGAGCACTGCAGGATAAGAGTTATCTCCTTCATCATCATGGTTCTGATTCAGATCTCCCCTCCGTCTCTCCCGTGCATTCACTCACACAGTGACTATTTTTTAGTTTGCAAAGCCAGGATCATGAAATGCAATATCCCTATATATTGTGTTACCCTGCTTGCTAAGGGGCTCCCTTAAGGGATTCCCAAAATCTGTTAAAATTGTGGGGAAAATTAGCTCAGAGCACTGCTTTAGCTATGCGAGAGGCAGGGTAACGTTGCAGGACCTTTGTAACCCAGATTTTACAGAGTCAGACCACGCCAAAAAAACCAGGCAGGTTGTTCAGTTTAAAGATTTTATTAAACCCTCAGTAATTAAAGCAAACAACAACCAAACCCCCTCACACATTCATTCAAGAGCTAAAGAAAAAGAAAGTAAGGAAAATTGATAGGGATTTTGTTTTGGGGTGTTCAGAGGCAATACTTTACCTTGATTTAATGCCCAAGGGAGCCAATGTTGAAAAACTGGAGATTCAAAGCAATGAAACTCAAAAAGTGGGGGAAGGGGGGGGTTGAGGCAAAACAAACTGACAGGGATTCAGGAGGAAAATGTGAATGAACCCACGAACAGAGAAAAACATGGGGTTTTTATAGGAAAAATATACCTGGAGGGCTAGTTCTCTCCCTGGGAGAACAATAGTACAGGAGGCTAGATTAAAAAGCCTTTAATGACCAACATCTCCAGCTAAATGTTTTTCTCAGTCCTTTGTGAATGACACTGACCAAATGGACAAAAGGCCCAGGTAGAGTGAGATTGCCCACATTCAGCAGGCTGATTGTGATTCTATTGAGCTGCCATATCAGTGCAAAAGGGCCCTTTTGTCTGTTTTATGGTCCTCATGTCTTCCAGGAATTCCTGGCCCATGTGGCAGATTCAGTCTGAGTCACCTTTTGGCTTGGCCAAAGTTTTAACTTCCTGCCAGCGTGCACTTTCAGTGACCCTGTCAGACACATGGAATGATTTCTGATATTAGCCATGTGGAGATATCAATTTGATGTGATAAATTAATAAATTGTAGACCCTGGGAGAGAGAGAGCTGATGGTCGTACTTACAATTGGATTGTTTGTTGTGGAGTGGTTGATTCTCCAGTGCAAAACATCAACCACTAACTATAGCGCTTCCATGCTTTTTTACACCTAGGTGGTGGTACCACTTCCTGCTATTTATGATGTGGCAGCTGCTGTCTCTGGCCTCAGAGCACCTCACTACCTCTTTGTGACTGACACTTTTAATCCCTTCCTGCTTCCCTCTCAAGAGATCTGTCTGTGGTGCAAAGGTAGGGCTTTTAGAGAGACAGATATCTTTTCCTGTTCCTTTAAAAGCCCAGTATGTGATGGAGTGAAAGGCTGACTTTTTTAAGGACACATGTCCTTAGTAGTGGCTTAGTGGTTTGAGCTGCTGGACTGTGACTCTGGAGACCAGGGTTCACTCTCTCAGGCCATTTCTGCACTACACTGTTATAGTGCTATTATTCCACTTGCAACATCCTGTGGAATCCTGAGGTTTGCAGTTTAAGGAGGGCCCTTTAGAATTTTCAGCCAGAGAGCTCTTTGGCTTCAGTAAACTACAAACCCCAAAATTCCACAGCTTGTTGAAAGTGGAATAGTAGCACTATAGCAGTATAGTGCAGAAAGGCCAAGGTACATGCCCTCTGAACAAATCTTGCCCAGAAATCCCCATGATACCTTAGGGTCACCATAAGTTGGAAACATTTTGAAGGCACACAACAACAACAACAACAGTAACAACCTCTTCTGCTGACTTGGATCAGAAATATCAACTAAGATGGAAATCCCATATCAGCAAAGCTTGGAGATTGAATTAAATGGTATACTAATCTGAGAAAAGGTGAGTTGAAACCAAACTGTCAATATTACATTGTGGCTGGAAGGAGATAGAGTCCTCTTTGTAGTATGCAAGATTTTGGTTACAAAATCTATAAGGACTTTATAAGTAACAAGCAGACATGTCCTTAATAACAAAGAATTCAGTGTTCTTTCTCTTCTTGAAATCTTAGGTGCCGCTTGTACCACTTATTTGAAATTTCCAGGACAACGAGTGAAATTTCTAGGACAAAGAGTGAACGTTTTCTCTTCAAAATTGCTTGTGTTTCAAGGATCTTGTTAAAAGAAATAGCTCAATAGTCTTTAGTCCATTTAGTAGTGCCAGCTCATCTAAACTTTTCTAGAGTTCACTCTTGTTCATTCTGCCTCTTATTTTCAAGCAGCTCCTCTTTTCTTTATCTTAACACACCCCATTGCTCCATGCCATTTTGAGACTGGTAACTGCATTCACTTGAGAGGCCAATCTGAGAGCGGACATACCTGGCAATTCCATTTTGTTCCCATCACTTTTGCAAAGTTTCCATTCATTCTTGTATCAGTTGTGTGTTGCGGGGGGATGTTTTTCAGGCCTGATACATTGAAATATCCCGAAGGAAGGTCTCTCATCTTCCACCCTCAGTGGATTACAGCTGACCCTCCATGTCCATGGAGGATTTAACCAACCATGGCTTAAAATATTTTAAAAAAAAGAAATCCAAAAAGCAGACTTTGATTTTACTGTGCACCGAGCACTACGCTGATGTGTAGGCATTCCCTGCTGTTGCGTACTGCCATGTCACAGATCCTCAGTCTTTTGGTCTCTTCCAACTCTACATTTCTATGATTCTATGATTCTGTGGCACTTGTTTGAGTTGCTTACTATTTAATATAAGGGACACAATTTTAATACTCCATTGTATTTAATGGGATCTGAGCATTCATGGATTTTGGTGTCCACAGAGGGTCCTGGAACTAAATCTCAGTGGACACTGAGAGCCCACTGTACCAGCTTGCATAATATCCTCTTGTGTGGACTTGCCATATACTGCTGGGATCAAAAGGAAGGACACCTGATCTTCTCAATCCATTTGTTAAGGAAACATCTGCAAACTAATACAGATCAAAATTTTAAATCTTTTTGAATTCTAACATGAGGCATTGTAAGGTGGCCTTTTCCAAACTGATGGCTTCTACAAATTTTGGATTACCTCTCCTGTCATCTTGACGATTGACTGCACTGGCTTGGACCAATGGAGTTAATAGCCCACATAGCTGTGGACAGCTGCAAGTTAGGAAAGATTGACTTAGGCTACCCTCCCAGGACACACTCAGCAAATCCCAGGTACCTTGCTCATTATCTCATCCTATGTGGTTCTGCATTGTGTGGTACTGAGTTGCAAAATTTTAGAACCAACAGCAGTACAGACTTCCCCCACCTATCTGAAAAGTTAGGAACTGGAGCGCTATGAGAAAATAGAGTTGGTTTAAAAGTGAAGCCCATATACCATACTGTAGGGAGCACGAAGGACTTACGGACGCTCACTTGGGCTGCACGCGCACTATTTGCAGAGTGTCTCAGCTGGCATGGCACCTTTTTCTTTCTCTCAGCTCGCTTTGCAAGCAGTGAGCATGTGAGAGTGGTTTCAAGTGAGCCTTTGTAGGCAAGAAGCTGAGGAAAGAGCAGAATCCCCATTGAATTAATGGAACTTCTCCTTAATTTAGAAGCATCCAAAGAGTGAGTCGTCAGATAACAGGTGTCAAAGGGCGGGTGCTTCCTGTAATGATCTTTTTTTCAAATTTGCTGTGCTAAATTTGGTGCACTGGTCCTATCATAGAGGTTGGCTTCTAGCCTCAGACTTCCATCTGTCCCTGCCCCAACCAATTGATGTCACTCCAAACTTGACAGGATCCTTCTAAAATAGGGAGTGGGTGGAGTTGCTGTGTTGTACAGTTGTCTGTTACAGATCAGAACTAAGTTTCAGACAATGCAGCCCTCATGCCTGCCGGCATCAAAGTGAGGGGAAATGGCTTTCTTTCCAGCCTCTAGTTTCTATGGCAACAATACATAAAAAGAGCAAAGGAACTTGGCAAGGGCTTTAAGAGCAAATCTCTGGCTGCCTAGCAGCTTCCTTTGAATTTCCTTGTCCCTTTTAAGATTGAGATGGCCTGCAGCAGACCTGTTGCAGGTGTGTGGATGGAAATTGTGGAGCTGGGTTTTGTGAGTCATTCTGTGAGTGGAATGATACAGCAATGTATGCACATTATAGCAGCTTTTGGATTTCGGGCTGTTGCATCAGCATATTAGTGTCAGTGAGGAAGCTGCATTGGCAAGGTGATGCCAAGGAAGGATGCTTTGCCCTGGAGGATGGTTATGAAGGAACAAACCGAACTGTGTCCTGTACGCATCTGCATTCAGCGCCTTTGGTGCAGTCAGTCCGTACATATCCGGTTTTTCTTTGCAAGTGTTAGTTAGAAGTGATCACAACTTTTGATAACAGTGGGAAGGAGTAAATCTCAAATATGGGATTCTAGCCCTCTCCTGCTGAGACTATCAGACTTTTTCTCTCCCACAAGCACTTTGAGTTGGCTCACTTTGCAAAGCAAGAAGCAGCAAGAATGATCAATGTGAACAGTATGACCTGGAGTTTGTGTGGCTGAACTCCTAAAGGTCTATGACAAGAAGCTGTGGCCTTTCCATGTTGTGGGGTTTCATGTTCCAGCAGTTGCAGCTGTTGTGGGCAGTGGTCAGGAATGATAGGAGTTGTGTCAGAAGAGCTGCAGCTTCACCAGCCCTGGTCTGTAGTCACTTGTAATTTACCCAAATCTTACCAACCATTCCCTACGGTAGTAATTCTTGAGGTTTGTTCCTGCTTTACGTGTTTTGCTGTTCTGCCTGTTGTGTACAATCTCCCAGACCACCACAGACACCACTGTTTGTCCCAAAGGCAAGAGGATTAGAAAAATAGGGAGGACTATAGATAAATGGGAGAGCTTTGTATGGATAAAGTCCCAGTTCAGTCTCCAGCATCGTTAGTTTACAAGGATCATGAGGCAGGTGGCACGGTCTCTGCTTAGACATCCTGGACAGCTGCGCCCAGATGGAGGAGACAGTGCTGGGTTAGATGGATAAGTAATTTGACCCAGGAATTGGGAAAGTATTGTTCTGGACTGTAGCCTCCGGAATTGCCTTGGCCACAGTGGCTGGAGGATCTTAGGAGTCCACACCTGTGACTTATAAAGCAGTCCCCTATGTTTCTATCTGAGGGTCCATTCTAGGTGTAGAAAAGACTATTTAGTTTTGAATCTTTTATGTAACTGGAATATCAAGGATTATTTGAGTTGCATTTCAGTAATTTCATTATATTTTGTCAAAAACCCGCCAGAGGCATTCGGCCTGATTACATACAGCATTCTCATGGGAAACACTTTATCCTGCTAGCCTAAACAATTCCTACGAGCGGTTTTGCTTTCTCACACACTGGCAGTGGGAAAAGTGAAGCAAGGAGTCCACAATACTCCCCTACATTGTGACATATTTATTTGTTTATATGTATACCTCACCTCTCATGCTATGAGTTTGAGGCAATGCATATGTGGTTTTCAACCCTGTGTGGTAGGTCATGCTTGGAGAGAGAGAGGGAGGGACTGACCCAAGGCCACTTGGTCACTTTTATTACTCAATAGGGACTGGCATCACAGAAGTCCCACATCCTCATAAGGGATAACGAGAATATGGAAACCCAGATTTGAGGGCATCTTTGTGACTGCAGTGTTTTCTTACAACAGCTTTTTAGACTGATTATCAAGCCCTACTGCAAAGCTTATGATCTGGTCGATGGAGGATATGAAAATGAATGAACGAACTGTTCTTGAATGTTTTGATAGGGGCTGTTTTTTTAAAAAAGTCTACTTGGGATTATATGATACAGGGTGGGATGTGTTACAAACAAGCAAGCAAGCAAAGCTAGAAGTACCAGACAGGTACTTCTCCCAAAGAGAGGCTGCACATATAGCTGTGTGCATATCCATGTTATCCTGAAAATTTCAGCTTGCATTTAAAAAAATAAATTTCTAGTGTTTAATTAAGACTGCAAGTATTGCCAGATGTGGACAGCGTTAAAGCCAGGAGAGGTGCCCTGAGCAGAATTTCCGACGCTCAGCAAAATGCTTTCCTGGGCAATCTGCATAGATCTTTGCCTTCCCCCAGGGTCAGCAAACATGAATTATGCAAAGTACACAAATGTATATATGCACGTGCATAATTAATGAATGTAACAGAACTCTCTTTTTCATCATGGAAAGTCTGGACTGCTTATGCCCAGCCCAGGCTGCTCCTTTGAAGCCTCAGGGCCAAAGGAACCATTCAATTAACCGAGTGAATGCAGATAATAAGCATTAAGAAATCTAAATAGTAGCTGTGGGAACAAGCAGGGAGGAGTATGTTTGACCTCCCCCTCAATGTGGATCTATAAATGGAAATACCCCGCATCTGTAATTAGACATGAAAGGGAAGAAACTCAATAGGAACTTTCTGTAGGAAGCACTTTCTTTTGAATTAATGTATCACTTAGCAGGGGCTCTGGAGTCCATGAAAATGGTTTAGGGGGCATAGGTTGCCTGCTTGTGATTTAAAGTTAAACAGTATAAAACTGAGGGTTGGTTTTAGTGCCGTCATACTTGTAGCTGTGCTGTTTGTTAGAAGTGTGCGTTTCCCTTGTCTTTGCTGGAGGTCCAAGGGAGGGCTGGGCCACTTCTACTCTCCGTGGCTTGCCTGAGTGGGCAGCTGCCGTTGTGGGTCTTGCTTCTCTTCTCTGTCATGTGAGTTGCCACCCCAGTGAAATCCCTTTGGAGGGAAAAGGCCTACAGAGAGTCTCCATAGCATCTTTGTCTTGTGAGATTGACCTGAGATGCTACTTTCCTATCCTTTCATTTATCAGATGGTTTCATTTAATGCAACGAGGTAACTCCTTGGGTGAGGTTTGGGACTAAGCAGGACTGTGGTGGCTTTCCCCATCTTTGCTACTTCATTTACTAAAATATTTGTTAAATATCTTTCAGGGTACATTCCCCTGCCAGTGAGGTATGCAAAATAATTGAATAGTGAACACTAACAGTAAAAAATAAAAAAATAAAAATAAAACCCCCACATTTTATCCGTTTAAAAATAACATTAAAGCCTCAAGGCATAGTAATGAGGAAAATGATGACTGAAAAATAAACTTCCTGAAAAAACAGATTCTCTGAACAGTCAATACTAAAGGAGCCATTCACGCTTCCTGGCATAGTACGTTCGAAAAATATGGAGTCACCCTTGAAAAGACTCTGCAAATAAGACAGTGTCAGAGAATCTCTTGGCAGTCACTAACCGGTGACATGCGCTGATCACAGGAGGATGATTCTGGTGCATTTGGTGAATTGTTAGCTACCACACATGAAGTGGCTTCTGAGAAGAATTCTGTTGTTGTTGTCATCATTAATGTAATTAAAAAGAAGAAGAGAAAACAAGTGTGCAACCAGTTCCTTACGAACTCTTTTTAGCATTCAGCCTGGCAGTACAGTGGCAGACTTGTCAGAGTTATTTTGTTTAGCAGTGTTGTCAAAAGTGGAAGAAAAAAGGAAGTGGGTTGGGGAGGTCACACTCAATTTTATCCCAACCTCGAGCATTTCTTAGCACTAAAATTAACCACTGGAATGAGTGACTTGACTGTGGCCAGACATGTTGTCATTAGAAGACATTTCATAGCTGATTTTCTTATCTCTTCTCATGATGGTAGTTTTCAGTGTAAGGATCATATTTTTAATCTTTTCCCTTCACTTTTTATTTCTTTCATTCCTTCATGAGGGTAAACTGCTAGTGCAGAAAAGGAAGGCCTGACTCACGAGGACCTTCCCTGAACTGCAGACCCTAGGATTCCATAGGATGTTGAAAGTGCAATAATAGCATTATAACAGTCCAGTGTGGACATGTGTTACCCTGTTTACTGGGGGTCCCGCGAGGGACTCCAAACATGCTCAAATATTAGTGGGGAAAATTAGCTCAGAGCACAAGTTAGCAAAATGAGAGGCAGGGAAACACAGCGGAATCTTTAAACCCAATGTCTACAGGGTCAGGCCAAGCCAAGAAGCACACCAAAATATGAAATAATAACAGTGATTTTATTAAATACAGGCAAACAGTGTATGCAACACACTCACACAAGTAACTATAGAAAATAAAGGTAGTAGCGGTATAGAGGGAGTTTTGAGAGGGATTTGTTGAATTGGGTGATACTACACCTGTCCGAAGCCCGGGGTAGATTGCAGCGGAGGTCCATGATTGCACAGTCTCAGACTGAGACTGAGGGGAGAGCTCGGCGGATGAAGCGGCACCAAGGTGGGATGGAAGTTCAGAACGATCCAAGGAAGATCTCGGAATCGGGGGGTTTATAGGGAGAATATGACCGTAGGCTAGTCTGTACTTGGGGAAGAACAATGAGGTTTGGGTGCGAGACAATGTCTCCGAAAGGTCAGAATTTAGCATGATTGAATTAGTTCCGAATCGACAATGGAATGGCCAGTATGCAGATGCAGCGTACTTGACAGTTAAGCATCTAGCTCATCAAGTTGCCTGCTCAGGGCAGGGAATTCTTTGCATTAGCGTGCATCCTTAATGAGGTGTTTGTCTAGAGAGGTTTCCTAAAGCGAAGATCTGGTTGAGCCTGGCCTGCCTGGGTGGAGAACAGAATGTTCAGCAATTAATGGCCATGCCTAGCTCTGTGCTTGTTCGGGGGCCTCACAAACACTTGGCCGAGGGTGGCAAAATGGGGCCGAATTGTGATATGAAAACGATATCTGATATCTTCTAAAGTAAGGCTAGTAAACGGTAATAACACATGACCATGATCAACAGAGCTGGAGATACAGACAAATTGATTGGCAACAAGGGAACTGGACGAAATGTGTCTCCTCAGATGCTTTGAGAGAGGAGAATCTGTACCTCTGTGTTCTGGCACGCCTCAAATAATTGTATCACTTTTGGCCAGCTAACCTGCTGGCTCCCAAGCCTGTCATGCTTCTTAGTGTTTCCAGTGCCTTAAAACCGTGTTTGCACAAGAGAGTTTGGAATTTGTACTTTCTGGGAAAGTAAACACTGTATTCTGCCCACCAGTTTGTTGAAACACAGCTGCTAAGATGTAGGAAGTATTATTTTTTTCCTCCATGTGCCTTGAGTGACATTATGGGATTATCCTTGGTTTATTTTGAGGGAAACAAGGCAGCTGACTTTTATAGACCCACAAATAGCTGCACTGCATTGGGATTGGGACAATGTTGAAGGAACGCTAGCTAGGAAGTAAAAAGGTTGAAACAATTCACCTGTAGTGGAAACCTATTTGATGCTCTAAGTGGTGTGCTTGGGTGGGTTATGAAATACAGGCTGTTTCTGCAGAAAGGCCCCTCCCTAAACTGCAAACCCCAGGATTCCATAGGATCTTGAAAGTGGGATAATAGCACTATAACTGTCTAGTGTAGAAACGGCCACAGTTCAAAGCCTAGCCGTCTTGAACTAGAGCTGCTGGCTGTCAGCTCTTTGGTGTCTGACCTCCTCTACCATCAGCAGTGTTTCCACAGCAAGCCTGGCTGACTGAACACTGTGTTTGGAAAGCACCTTCCAGACTTCAACAGTATTAAATTGCCTGAGCAGTCAATGGACACCCGAGAACCAGTCTCTGTCCACCAGGCCCTAAAAAGCCAAGAATGCAAAAGTGAGGCTGAATCTCAAGATGTGTATAGAAAAGGCTTCATTCAACAAATTACTCCAGCATATTTTGGCCAAGAAATTTTCAAGCTATGTTTCACATTTGTTTAAATAAAAGTAATATACAGTCCTGGTTGTCCCATGGAAATATAAGGTGTTATTTGATTCAAATTTATTTTCTGTTCAGCTTAATTCTTGTTAATTGGCTACCCAGCTCACTGGCAATTAAGATTATTCTATTCACTGTTAAGATTATTTTTTTCACATTCCATGTATGTTATTAAAAATGTAACCCTGTCTACAAATATATCCATGTTTACCAAACTGAGTTTTGAGGAATATTGAATATGTGGTCACTTTTTGCCTGTGAAGCAAATGCAGCTCAGATTCCTCTGACTGAAAGCAAAACTTCTCGTATAGACTTGCAACTATTATTAGTAAACCTCTGGCTCAATTAGAAGCTAAAAAAGAATCGTATATAAAAGAGATCAACCTTTAACTAACGTGTTGGAGAGAGATATCTTGTCCATTAGCACAGCCATCATGAGGTCTTAGGTTGGGCCTGGCACAACCTCTTTGGGGAGAGGCCTCCATTGGTTTCACTTTCTCGTTAATCAGTTTCCCAGCTGGGCAACCATAACTTTCACTCCACTCTATTTTCTCTTCACTCTGCTTTCCAGGATTCAACCCAAGCCCACCTAATGGACCAGTTTCTGTCATCCTGTTTGTGACATGTACCCCCCGCAACATTTCATTGATGAAAATTGGGATATTTGTGGGCAATCAACATCAGCATTTGGTCAAGATAACAAAAATTATTAATGAGGAAGAATACACAAAGCTAGAAGAGGCTGCAGCAGTTTGCTTTTGCTTGAGCCTTCTGGAAAGGGCAACATCGGGCCCCCTCCTCTACTCCTTGCTGAATTAATTGAGTGCAAACTATTTTTGTGTTTTCAACTCAGTTTACAGCAGTCGAAGTAAGCTGAGGACAAAGAGAAAAGCAGTGTGGTGTACTAGTTTGAACATTAGGCTAGGGCTCTGGGACGTCAGGGTTCGAATCTTCACTCAAACATGGAAGCCCACTGGGTGACCTTAGGCAAGCTCTCTCAGCCTTAGAGAAAGGCAAAAGCAAACTCCCTCTGAACAAATCTTACCAAGAAAACCTGTGACGGAGTCACCATAAGTCAGAAATGACATAAAGGCATAGAAGAGTGGCAGAGAAAGAAAGAGGAAGAGAGAAAAACTGGATGTTTTAAATACAGCTGAAAAAGTGGGATGGCAGAGCATTAACGGGCTGTCCCTGCCAAACTGAGATAGCCACACTGTTTATGGTAACTGTGACACTGCAGGTTTATTTCCAGTCTTAAGTTGACTTCCAGCCTTGCAAGACTGGAAATTCCCTCCCAGTGTTTTTACTAGGCTTCTTGCCAGCCTTCCAAAGCTGACTTCCACGCATGGAACGACTGGCAATCTCCCAGTTCATATGCTGCTGCCACCACCCCCCTGAATTATGAATTACTTAGACAGAACAGGAGGGACTCTGCCTAATCCCTAAGCGTAAGGAACTTCTACCTCCCCCTTGCCCTGAGTGAGAGGTCCTATGTAGCGTGTGCCAACCCTGGCGTGGAAATGGAGAGAAACGGAGGTTTATAAAAGTGTTTTAATCAAGGCATGCAAATAAACAATATCACACTTGGGAGACCCCCTCTCCCAGGTACACTTAGTTACAAGAATTTACAAAACAGATATAACAGCACAGATACATTCTTAAGATCAGCCAATTCCCAAAATAACAACATTAGCCCTAACGCGACTAACTACTTATTTCTAGTTACTCACAATTAGGTTACAGGCGTAGATGGTCTAAAGGAGAAGAGAGGGGGTCCAGAAGACACGGCAGGCATGCCTGCCAGCTCTCCTCTCTTTCTCTCTGTCTCTCTCTCTTTCTTTCTCTCTCTCTCTCTCTGTGTCTCTGGCCACATGGCCTCTCAGAAGTTTTATCTTTTCCTCCTTGGAAGGACCTGGAAGCCTCTCCAAGATGCCCACCTCTTTTCCTTTTGGTTGGTCAATTCTCACCTTGTGACCTGTGATGCTGACCCTTTCCTTTTGGTTGGTCAACTCTCACCCTGTGACCCTTGATGTAATCCCAACACCTCATTAACCCTTGGTTTACCTGAAGAGGGAAGTATCTCCCTTTGATAAGCCTAGATAATGGGAAGCCCCATTATCACAGTAACAAAAACTGTGTGTTTTTAATTGTGCTCTTGTTTTAGGCTTCATCTTGTTCCTCCTGTTGAAGATCTCTGTGTTAGGGTTTCTGTGGGGTCTGGTGCCACATGGAGATAATGGAATAAAATTAGAAATAGGGACACTAACATCTGTTTTGTCCTTGGTTTTTAGGTCTTTTTAAAACTGTAATTATTAGAAGTTCAAAGTGAAAAGCAATCAGATCCTATAGTCCCAGTCATAATTTAGAAAAGTTATTTTGGGGGACTTCTGCTCCCAGGTTGTCTGGGGAATTCTTAGGGCTGTAGTTCAAAAAGGGAAATTCCAGGGCCCTTCCCCCCTTGTACAGCTTGTGGCTACCCACATGCACCATTGTGCACGCCCAGATCACTTAGTTTCTCTACTTTACAAATACTTCATTCAAATCCAAGTTTTAAATGTTTTGGATTTGTTGATTTTATTAATAAATGTGAGGCAAATGGAAAACCACCAAAATCTGACAGAGAGCTGTGGAAGGACACATTTAGACAATAATAAACCCGCAAGAAACTTTACTGAATGAACTTCTCTTCTTTCATATTTGTGACTCCTCTGGGATCTTCAAGGGTTTTTGCTTAATCCTATATGAGTTATTCTCTCTTGGAAAAGTTTCAGTTTGGTTTTTTATTTCCTTTTTAGTGATGTTACAGCATTCAAAAACACTTCATTAAAAATTTTCCAATAACATATAAAGAAATTCTAAATGATAGAGATATGAGCCCATGCTGTGTATCTTGATCTGGGTTCTTTTCTTAGATTGCTTCTGCTTCTGAAGATGTGCTGCAGTTGGACTTTGACTTGGTCAGGATCTTGCCGTTTCGACTGGCTGGCTGGGGTCCATTCCTTTTAAGTTCTCCAATGACCCTGGAGACAGTGTGTTAACTTCTGCTTCTTTTGCAGGCATGATATGTAGAATCACGGAATCATAGAGTTGGCAGGGGCCCAAAGGCCATTGAGTCCAATCCACTGTTCAGTGCACGAAATCCAGCTAGAGCAGTGGCTCTCAACCTGTGGGTCCCCAGATGTTCGTGGACTTCAGCTCCCAGAAGCCCCAGCCACTATGGTCAATGCTCAGGGCTTCTGGGAGCTGAAGTCCACAAACATCTGGGGACCCACAGGTTGAGAACCACTGAGCTAGAGCATCCCCAGCAGGTAGCTGTCCCATCTCTTTTTGATGACATCTGGAGAAGGAGATCCCAAAACCTCTCTAAGCAATTGGTTCCATTGTGAAACTTCTCTTACTGTCAAGAAGCTCCTTCAGATGTTCAGTCGAAATCTACCCTCCTACAATTTAAAACAATTAGACCTGGTCTTACCCTGTCGTACAGGGTACTGTGTGCACCCTCCTCTCTGTGACAGTTTGTGTGCACAAACATGTGTTTTTCTGTGTTGCTATCTCAGATTACTGGCCCCGTGATTCAGACTACGCAACATAGCTTCACAAAGAATATAGTTTTTAGAAAACCAGCCAAGGAATGTACTCGTTCTGGGATGTAAACCAGAGATAGAGAGGCTATGGTTTCCCAGATGTTCACTGACCATCAATGCTAGCTGACATTACCATTGATCAGGGATATGATGGGATTTGCAGTTTAACAACCTCTGGAAGGCCATAAGTTGCCCACTCCATTACAGGAAGCCCTGTTACCTGGCGACTTGCTCTTTTGAGGCTTCCAAACTAAGTACAAGTTCCATTAATTCAATGGGGGTTCCACTCTTTCATCAGTTCTTCTTGCCTGTGGAGGCTTGCATGGAATTACTTGCATGAGTGCACTGCTTGCAAAGTAAATTGGAGGGGGGAAGGGTGCTAAGCTGGCTGGGAGACTTTGCAAGCAGCTCACCCGCGGCTGGTTCCAAGTCAGCCCATGAAGTCCTTCATGCTCCCTACAGTAAAGTACATGGGTTCCCCTTTTAAACCAATTTAATGTTCTGACAGCGCTCCGGTTCCTAACCTGTCAGATAAGTGGAGGAAGCCTGTATGAACTATAGACAGCAAGAGGGCCTGTCTCTTCAACTCATGGGTGTAGTATATAGGTGAAAGAACAAATGCTTCAGGTATAACTACATAGTTTTAAACTGGTTAAACATCGAATGCCTTATGGGTTTGAGCCCTTCGTCAGGAATGTTACTGTAGATAATGGCCATTTCCGCACTAGACATCCTATGGAATCCCGGCCGGCCCCTCCCAAAACTGCAAACCCCAGGATTCCATAGGATGTTGAAAGTGGAATCATAGCGCTATAACAGTCTAGTGCGGAAATGGCTAATGACTCGGTTTCCCCTGTTGCCCTTCTGTAACTCTTGTTGTCTACTTTCTGAATGTAAAGCCAGCTGTGACCTAATATTCTTTACTAATAGTCAAAGAATAAGATGTCTTAATCTACACTGTCTACTTTCATTTTTGGCATAAGTGTGTTGCCAAAGTTTTTAAGACAACCCGTAAGTTCATTTTATGGATTAATAAACCATAGCTAGTTGGCAGAGGTGAATTCGCAGATAAACAACAAGGCAGAATTCAGTAAAACAAAACCATGGCTTGTTGTGGTTTACTAAGAGCATTTGTGTCAAGCATTTGGTCCACCTGAGTTGGTACAATCTACCAAGCAGTAGCTGGTCAGTGTTT
This sequence comes from Iguana delicatissima, assembly GCA_948472985.1. NCBI lineage: Eukaryota > Metazoa > Chordata > Lepidosauria > Squamata > Iguanidae > Iguana > Iguana delicatissima. Next base: position 600,053 of record CAOKZL010000286.1, on the reverse strand, counting down.
GAGATAGGTTTCTTTCCAAATGCTAGGCTGAAGATGCTTGAGGTTTGGGCCTA